>ML786412.1:125159-169955 GCA_009831015.1 Picea engelmannii | reverse complement strand
ATGGTAGCACTATATAAAGGGGTTCAAGCAATGTAATGAGACATGAAGAGAATTAGTGTATTTGGAGCAGTAGCTCAATAGGAGGATGCCCCCTCAAAGAGGCAAGTGAACAGGAGAGGATCCCTTCCATAATAGGATCCATTATATGGTGTTTCCCTACCTCAAGGGTTTCTATAATAAAGTTGTGGTTTTATATATGGTTTCATATATCTTGTGTGATGATTGTATTCAGATATCTTTGGATCTATTGTGATGTTTTGTATTCAAGTATTTGGTTCTTAACACATATTCATTGCAGGATTTAATCAGCAGGTGAAAAAAGAACGAGAAAAGGATTACCATGATAGACATATCAAGAAGAAAGCATTTAAACAAGGAGATTTGGTACTTTTATATGACAACAAGTTCATGAAGCATCTAGGAAAGTTCATGACACATTATCTCAGACCATTCAAGGTTTCCTATGTTACAAAAGGTGGAGTTGCACAGTTGAATACTCTTAATGGATAATGGAATAATGTTTTAGTAAATGGGAGTCGGTTGAAGTTGTTTTATGACAACCAAATTCCTCACATCTCTCAGTAAATGAAAAGGAAGAATGGTATAGGTACCAGGTGCAGTTGAAATTAGGTACCAGACATAGAAAAAACAGTTTGCACACAATAGGAAGGACAGATAAGAAAGCACAGGTTGCTCCGTGCAGCCTCCAGTCGAAGTAATACAAAAGGCTCAACTCTGTAGAGACTCGAGATGAATCACATGTGAGTGTTGGGGGCCTATTGGCCCTTGGTTAGGTATTAAGGAAGAAATAAAAGATTAAGGAAGAAGAAAGACAAAGTATGAAGTGTGTGGAAGGCACACAAACCGAGGAAGAGTCGAAGTGGTTAAAGAAGCATAAAAGAAGGAATGAAGTAAAGGAAAGCAAGTCATTGAAAGAGAAGATCAAGGAAGAGAAGGTGACAAAGAATATAGACTATAGACAAGTAAACAAGAGAAAGTATGCATTAATGGGTGCTTTGGAGAACTTCACGGAGAAGAAGGAAGAATAGGTCGACGAAGTCCTTAAAATTAGGGTTATATGGATCTAGGGTTTTGCCAATGTGGATTTAGGGTTTTGGACACCTGGGCTTCAGTCTAGGGTTTTCTAAGGGGCATGAAATGTATAAATAAAGGTCAAGAAGACTTGAGAGAAGAGAGTTAATAGTGAGATTGAGAGGTAGAAGTGTTATGTTTTTAGAGTATCCTTGTATTTTAGGTCTTCAGTTGGGTGCAGAGATCTACTCTGCAGTTGGGTGCGCAGGGATAGGGAATACAGAGGAAAAGAGAGAAGGATCTGCAACTGAGTGCACATATATAACTATATATTTTCATCTATTTGATCAATAAATAGAATTATGTGGATGTATCCCTAGGGAGAGGGTGAACCATGTAAAATATTGTTGTTCTATGTGGTTGATGTTGTGTTATTTACTATCTTTATAAGATTATTGCATTGTTATTTTCCCTATTGAAGATAAGAAGACATAACTAACTTTGCAAATTTAAGCATAGTATTGTTAAGAATCTCTTGGTTACCTTGCATTGTTGCTCTGGAATCATATTGCACTTCCTCTGGTTGTAGACACTTGTGTCCTGAAACCCCCATATTGCTACTTCGTGTGAGACTTCATCTTCTTCGCAGGTGTTACTGTAAGTGCTAGTAGTTAGGGTTTGTTGGTGCATTGTTACAGTTGAACCCTAGGTCTTCCCCTGTGCCAACAAGTACTGAACTAAGTCATCAAAATACTGGGATCCCCTCGACTCCCACACCTACTATAGTTAATGGCACCCCTTCGACTCCTGCAACCAAAATGGTTGTATTTCTAGAGGCACCTATCATCAATGTTTCCCATCAATGTTTCAACCTATTGCCTTGAACCCATTTGGGTCCCTTGGTCACTCACTAGGCTAGAATGTTTAGTCCATTCCGATGGCCTTGTTGTAACAGATTTTGAAATTTTCCGATATTAATTTGGCACTTTCACCCAGACTATCTGCAGGAGTATCGACTGGAAACACTATTTTCAGGATCATCTTCATATACACCTTTGCTACGTGTGAACCTGGAGACGATGAGGATGATGTTCAAAATTCTAGCCACACATAATGTTGACATGTCTTGACAGCACGCAAATATTTCGTTTCTAGTGAAAGACAATTATAGCTTGGAGATTTATAACAATGTCTTGTAACCAGAAAAGAAAGGAACCAACAACATATGCGATCTTACTCTGTCTTTGATAATTGAAGCAAGCCGTCGATGAAACCTAACGACTTTCCTCTGTATACTACACTTCAAAAGAAATCCTCCTTATATAGATTTTATGCGTGCACTCGCTTTTTCTACAATAATTGGCCTCATATATTATCGTTTGATGTATATCCCAAGTGAGGATTCTTGTCCTTGGATTGCAATATTTGTCGCAGAACTAGGCTTCGCCTATTGTTGGATTTTAGAGCAGGCCTACAGGTGGTGGCCAGTTGAGTGAAAAGTTTTCCCAAAAAGAGTTTCTCAGAGGTTTAGGAGCGCTTTACTGCCTGTGGATATATTTATAGGCACCGGATGCATTCACCGCAGGGATGTCTTATGCGGAAGTGAGTGACGACGTAGATCCCCAAAATATCATAAAGCTGCATACTCCATTTTTTGTACAGAAGATGGAAGCATCGCGAAAGATAAAGCAAGTTCATCGAAAATGCTAAAAGATGCATGAGATCTTGCAAATTGCACATATGTGGAAAACACACGCCGCGCACCAATCACGGGATTTCGGGGTTTTGATTATTGTTTTTCATACTACACCTTTTTCTCCGAAATTCTGAAAGCCGATTCAAGGTTCCATTATTTCACCAATAAGGAACCCCACTATCCAGAGCGTATTCATTGGAGATCTTCCGATTCACAAGGTTATTTTCACCCACAGGATCAGTGTGGATTTAATGTTGTTGGATGGAAACATATCCAAGGTTCAACATCGATCTCTTGTGTAGAAATATTTCCAGCCAAAACAGTTTCAGGATGACTTGGGGCTGCCTCCAAAAACGATAACAGAAATTCAGAAATGAATTGATGATTTTGTCACACACATGTCAGAACTTCTTTGCATTGAACGAGATGCAGAATTAGAAGCCACTCAAGAGGAGATGGATGCTGCTCCTATGCCAGATACAAGTTCTGTTTCTCCAAGATCAATAGAGTATTTGGTTAATCATTGACAACCTCAGCAAGAACAATGCGATACTATTTTCAATCTGCATGTAGTTAGCTCCTCAACAGGATTGGGTGGGATGCATTTGGTCTCTTTTAGCGTGGAAGGAGGCCACCGATTACCACCAAATACTATCTCTCCTGGTGATATGGTTTGTGCTCGGATATCTGACAGCCGGGGTGCTGGCACTACATCATGTACACAAGGTTTTGTGCACTCTCTTTGCGAAGATGAGGGTAGAATTACTGTAGCATTGGAGTCTCGTTATGGAGATCCCACATTTTCTAAGCTCTTTTGCAAGTCTTTGAGAATTGATCGAATTCATGGCTTGGAAGATGAAATTACTTATGAGTGTAATTGTGAGGCTCTAATGCTTCTTCAGAAGGAAGGTTTGAAAAAGAAGAATCCTGCAACAGCTGTTGTAGCTACTCTTTTTGAATCAGGTCAAGATATCTATTGGCCTGCAGAAAATAATTTGCAAAATGATGCAGAAGAGGATTTGGGTGAAATCCAACTAAAAGATTTCTTTGACGATTCTCAGAAAAGAGCCATTTCCTTAGGATTAAACAGACAACGATCAGTCTTGGTCATCCAAGGTCCACCAGGTACAAGAAAGACGAGTGTTATTACTGAACTGATTTGTATAGCTTCCAGAAAAGGTGAAAGGATGCTGGTGACAGCACCTTCAAATGCTGTTGTAGATAACATGGTGGAAAGACTTGCTGATATGGAGCTGGATATTGTGCAAGTTGGAAACCCTGTATTCGAAAACTGCTAAAGCAACTCAAGAAGACACTGAAACGAAAGGAGGAGGATCTAATGCACTTACGACTATAAACATTTTGCTAGAAATTAGGATTTGAGTTGTACTTCTAATTTAGTTTAGATTACTGTTATAATTAGTTAAAGATAGTTGAAGTTAGTTAACTGTCAGTTATGATATGAGGCGGTTTCAACCTCCTTGAGAGAGGGAATTTATATAGAGATAGATTCATTGTAAAGAAGGGGGAGAAGCCGGGAGGAAGCTCTGAGGGCAGAGAGATCCTTTTTGGAACGCAGAGTTATTTTGAGAGCCCAGAATGGAATTATATAGAGTGGCACGTTTTCTTGATATTATGAGATTCATTATGGTCATCGCTTTCACTATGTCCTCCTTTTTGTCATTTAATCTATCTGTTCTTTTATTGACTGAGTTAAAATCTATTTGGAATTCATTTTACATGCTCCTTTCACATAGTTAAATAAGAGTTTTGTTTTCAATGGTGACTGGTCATAATTCACTCTAGATAAGTGCTCTGTATCTAGCCATCAGCCTTCAGTTTTTTCTTCCAAAGTCGTAATGAAAATTCATCCCTGATAGATGCTTTCACTGTGATGGCCCTTTCCTTTACTTTTTCTGCTATTATGTCATGATTAGTTATAGTTGAAAGATAGACCTACTTTGCCTCATTTTCTGCAAGTAATGTGATCTCTGTTGTGATCTCCTTTCTGTGGTTTTCACTTGACTCCATGCCCAATGGACTGTTTTCCTGGATCGACCCCCAACCTAATTAAACATCTTTTCTAATAAGAAATCTGGCCTTCTTACTATAATTATTGAATATTCCTGAGTAAAGAGCCCTTGGCTGTTGAGAGAACTGTCTCTGAGTATATTAGGTCAAAAGTGCACTCAGAATCATTTTCAGGGTTTGTCTTGCAGCAACCCAAGTCAATTTCTGAACAATAAATGAC
Source organism: Picea engelmannii (assembly GCA_009831015.1). NCBI lineage: Eukaryota > Viridiplantae > Streptophyta > Pinopsida > Pinales > Pinaceae > Picea > Picea engelmannii. Next base: position 164,976 of record ML786412.1, on the reverse strand, counting down.
TTTTTCTTTTTTAAAATGTGCTAAGGCTTGGCTCTATTACAGCCTAGAGTCAACTCTTGCGACAACATTTTTTGGCGCCATTGTCGGGGATGAAGGACGAAGTAAATCTTCCCTGGGATACGACAAAGATTTGATCTATCTCCTGATGGTGAACATGGGATAGACATTTGATTGGCTGTGATTGTTCACCTGGCGACTCCTTGGTTCGAAGACTCTACATGTTTTTGTTGGCGACTCCACTGGTCTCAAATGTTGATTTCCTCCACTGCTCAGATCACTACAAGGTGCTACGTGATGAGGTTCGGGATTTTTGCAGGTCACTTTATTGATGCAGACATGTGGTCTATTGTTCTTGTCACTTTACTGGAAAGTACCATCCCTAGATGGAGCCTATGTTGTAACAGATTTTGAAATTTTCTGATATTACTTTGGCACTTTCACCCAGACTATCTGCAGGAGTATCGACTGGAAACACTATTTTCAGGATCATCTTCATATACACCTTTGCTACGAGTGAACCTGGAGACGATGAGGATGAGGTTCAAAATTCTAGCCACACATAATGTTGACATGTCTTGACAGCACGCAAATCTTTCGTTTCTAGTGAAAGACAATTATAGCTTGGAGATTTATAACAATGTCTTGTAACCAGAAAAGAAAGGAACCAACAACATATGCGATCTTACTCTATCTTCGATAATTGAAGCAAGTCGTCGATGAAGCCTAACAACTTTCCTCTGTATACTACACTTGAAAAGAAATCCTCCTTATATAGAGTTTATGCGTGCACCCGCTTTTTCTGCAATAATTGGCCTCATATATTATCACTTGATGTATATCCCAAGTGAGGATTCTTTCCCTGGATTGCGATATTTGTCGCAGAACTAGCCTTCGCCTATTGTTGTATTTTAGAGCAGGCCTACAGGTGGTGGCCAGTTGAGTGAAAACTTTTCCCAAAAAGAGTTTCTCAGAGGTTTAGGAGCGCTTTACCGCCTGTGGATATATTTATAGGCACCGGATGCATTCACCGCAGGGATGTCTTATGCGGAAGTGAGCGACGACGTAGCTCCCCAAAATATCATAAAGCTGTATACTCCATTGTTTGTACAGAAGATGGAAGCATCGCGAAAGATAAAGCAAGTTCATCGAAAATGCTGAAAGATGCACGAGATATTGCAAATTGCACATACGTGGAAAACACACGCCGCGCACCAATCACGGGATTTCAGGGTTTTGATTATCGTTTTTCACACTACACCTTTTTCTCCGAAATTCCGAAATCCAATTCAAGGTTCCATTATTTTTTCGATAAGGAACCCAACTATCCAGAGTGTATTCATTGGAGATCTTCCGATTCGCAAGGTTATTTTCACCCAAAGGATCAGTGTGGATTTAATGTTGTTGGATGGAAACCTATCCAAGGTTCAACATCAATCTCTTGTGCGGAAATATTTCCAGCCAAAACAGTTTCAGGATGACTTGGGGTTGCCTCCAAAAACAATAACAGAAATTCAGAAATGAATTGATGATTTTGTCACACACATGTCAGAACTTCTTTGCATTGAACGGGATGCAGAATTAGAAGCCACTCAAGAGGAGCTGGATGCTGCTCCTATGCCAGATACAAGTTCTGTTTCTCCAAGATCAATAGAGTATTTGGTTAATCATGGATAACCTCAGCATGAACAATGCGATACTATTTGCAATCTGCATGCAGTTAGCTCCTCAACAGGATTGGGTGGGATGCATTTGGTCTCTTTTAGCGCGGAAGGAGGCCACCGATTACCACCAACTACTATCTCTCCTGGAGATATGGTTTGTGTTCGGATATCTGACAGCCGGGGTGCTGGCACTACATCATGTACACAAGGTTTTGTGCACTCTCTTTGCGAAGATGAGGGTAGAATTACTGTAGCATTGGAGTCTCATTATGGAGATCCCACATTTTCTAAGCTCTCTTGCAAGTCTTTGAGAATTGATCGAATTCATGGCTTGGAAGATGCAATTACTTATGAGCATAATTGTGAGGCTCTAATGCTTCTTCAGAAGGAAGGTTTGAAAAAGAAGAATCCTGCAACAGCTGTTGTAGCTACTCTTTTTGAAGTAGGTCAAGATATCTATTGGCCTGCAGAAAATAATTTGCAAAATGATGCAGAAGAGGATTTGGGTGAAATCCAACTAAAATATTTCTTTGACGATTCTCAGAAAAGAGCCATTTCCTTAGGATTAAACATACAACGATCAGTATTGGTCATCCAAGGTCCCCCAGGTACAGGAAAGATGAGTGTTCTTACTGAACTGATTTGTATAGCTTCCAGAAAAGGTGAAAGGACGTTGGTGACAGCACCTTCAAACGCTGCTGTAGATAACATGGTGGAAAGACTTGCTGATATGGAGTTGGATATTGTGCGAGTTGGAAACCCTGTATTCGAAAACTACTAAAGAAACTCAAGAAGACACTGAAACGAAAGGAGGAGGATCTAATGCACTTACGACTATAAACATTTTGCTAGAAATTAGGATTTGAGTTGTACTTCTAATTTAGTTTAGATTACTGTTATAATTAGTTAAAGGCAGTTGAAGTTAGTTAATTGTCAGTTATGATATGAGGCGGTTTCAACCTCCTTGAGAGAGGGAATTTATATAGAGATAGATTCATTGTAAAGAGGGCAGAGAAGCCGAGAGGAAGATCTGAGGGAAGAGAGCTCCTTTTTGGAACGCAGAGTTATTTTGAGAGACCAGAATGGAATTATATAGAGTGGCACATTTTCTTGATATTATGAGATTCATTATGGTCATCGCTTTCACTATGTCCTCCTTTTTGTCATTTAATCTATCTGTTCTTTTATTGACTGAGTTAAAATCTGTTTGGAATTCATTTTACATGCTCCTTTCACACAGTTAAATAAGAGTTTTGTTTTCAATGGTGACTGGTCAGAATTCACTCCAGATAAGTGCTCTGTATCTAGCCATCAGCCTTCAGTTTTTTCTTCCAAAGTCGTAATGAAAATTCATCCCTGATAGATGCTTTCACTGTGATGGTCCTTTCCTTTACTTTTTCTGCTATTATGTCATGATTAGTTATAGTGGAAAGATAGACCTACTTTGCCTCATTTTCTGTAAGTAATGTGATCTCTGTTGTGATCTCCTTTCTATGGTTTTCACTTGACTCCATGCCCAATGGACTGTTTTCCTGGATCGACCCCCAACCTAATTAAACATCTTTTCTAATAAGAAATCTGGCCTTCTTACTATAATTATTGAATATTCTTGAGTAAAGAGCCCTTGGCTGTTGAGAGAACTATCTCTGAGTATATTAGGTCAGAAGTGCACTCAGAATCATTTTCAGGGTTTGGCTTGCAGCAACCCAAGTCAAGTTCTGAACAATAAATGACTTTTTCTTTTTTAAAATGTGCTAAGGCTTAGCTCTATTACAGCCTAGAGTCAACTCTTGTGACAACATTTTTTGGCGCCGTTGCCGGGGACGAAGGATGAAGTAAATATTCCCTAGGATACGACAAAGATTTGATCTATCTCCTGATGGTGAACATGGGATAGACATTTGATTGCTTGTGATTGTTCAACTGGCGAATCCTTGGTTCGAAGACTCTACATGTTTTTGTTGGCATCTCCACTGGTCTCAAATGTTCATTTCCTCCACTGCTCAGATCACTACAAGGTGCTACGTGATGAGGTTCGGGATTTTTGCAGGTCACTTTATTGATGCAGGAATGTGGTCTACTGTTCTTGGCACTTTACTGGAAAGTACCATCCCTAGATGGAGCCTATGTTGTAACAGATTTTGAAATTTTCCGATATTACTTTGGCACTTTCACCCAGACTATCTGCAGGAGTATCGACTGGAAACGCTATTTTCAGGATCATCTTCATATACACCTTTGCTACGAGTGAACCTGGAGACGATTAGGATGAGGTTCAAAATTATAGCCACACACAATGTTGACATGTCTTGACAACATGCAAATCTTTCTTTTCTAGTGAAAGACAATTATAGCTTGGAGATTTATAACAATGCCTTGTAACCAGAAAAGAAAGGAACCAACAACATATGCGATCTTACTCTGTCTTCGATAATTGAAGCAAGCCATCAATGAAGCCTAACGAATTTCCTCTGTATACTACACTTGAAAAGAAATCCTCCTTATATAGAGTTTATGCGTGCACCCGCTTTTTCTGCAATAATTGGCCTCATATATTATCACTTGATGTATATCCCAAGTGAGGATTCTTCGCCTTGGATTGCGATATTTGTCGCAGAACTAGGCTTCGCCTATTGTTGTATTTTAGAGCAGGCCTACAGGTGGTGGCCAGTTGAGTGAAAAGTTTTCCCAAAAAGAGTTTCTCAGAGGTTTAGGAGCGCTTTACCGCCTGTGGATATATTTATAGGCACCAGATGCATTCACCGCAGGGATGTCTTATGCGGAAGTGAGCGACGATGTAGCTCGCCAAAATATCATAAAGCTGCATACTCCATTGTTTGTACAGAAGATGGAAGCATCGTGAAAGATAAAGCAAGTTCATTGAAAATGCTGAAAGATGCACGAGATCTTGCAAATTGCACATACGTGGACAACACACGTCGCGCACAAATCATGGGATTTCAAGGTTTTGATTATCGTTTTTCATACTACACCTTTTTCTCCGAAAGTCCGAAAGCCAATTCAAGGTTCCATTATTTCGCCAATAAGGAACCCCACTATCCAGAGCGTATTCATTGGAGATCTTCTGATTCGCAAGGTTATTTTCGCCCACAGGATCAGTGTGGATTTAATGTTGTTGGATGGAAACCTATCCAAGGTTCAACATTGATCTCTTGTGTGGAAAGATTTCCATCCGAAACAGTTTCAGGATGACTTGGGGCTGCCTCCAAAAACAATAACAGAAATTCAGAAATGAATTGATGATTTTGTCACACACATGTCAGAACTTCTTTGCATTGAACGGGATGCATAATTAGAAGCCACTCAAGAGGAGCTGGATGTTGCTCCTATGCCAGATACAAGTTCTTTTTCTCCAAGATCAATAGAGTATTTGGTTAATCATGGACAACCTCAGCAAGAACAATGCGATACTATTTGCAATCTACATCCAGTTAGCTCCTCAGCAGGATTGGGTGGGATGCATTTGGTCTCTTTAACCGTGGAAGGAGGCCACCGATTACCACCAACTACTATCTCTCCTGGCGATATGGTTTGTGTTCGGATATCTGATAGCTGGGGTTCTGGCACTACATCACGTACACAAGGTTTTGTGCACTCTCTTTGCGAAGATGAGGGTAGAATTACTGTAGCATTGGAGTCTCGTTATGGAGATCCCACATTTTCTAAGCTCTCTTGCAAGTCTTTGAGAATTGATCGAATTCATGGCTTGGAAGATGCAATTACTTATGAGCGTAATTATGAGGCTCTAATGCTTCTTCAGAAGGAAGGTTTGAAAAAGAAGAATCCTGCAACCGTTGTTGTAGCTACTCTTTTTGAAGCAGGTCAAGATATCTATTGGCCTACAGAAAATAATTTGCAAAATGATGCAGAAGAGGATTTGGGTGAAATCCAGCTAAACGATTTCTTTGACGATTCTCAGAAAAGAGCCATTTCCTTAGGATTAAATAGACAACGATCAGTCTTGGTCATCCAAGGACCCCCAGGTACAGGAAAGACGAGTTTTCTTACTGAACTGATTTGTATAGCTTCCAGAAAAGGTGAAAGGACACTGGTGACAGCACCTTCAAACGCTGTTGTAGATAACATGGTGGAAAGACTTGCTGATATGGAGCTGGATATTGTGCGAGTTGGAAACCCTGTATTCGAAAAGTGCTAAAGAAACTCAAGAAGACACTGAAACGAAAGGAGGAGGATCTAATGCACTTACGACTATAAACATTTTGCTAGAAATTAGGATTTGAGTTGTACTTCTAATTTAGTTTAGATTACTGTTATAATTAGTTAAAGACAATTGAAGTTAGTTAACTGTCAGTTATGATAAGAGTCGATTTCAACCTCCTTGAGAGAGGGAATTTATATAGAGATAGATTCATTGTAAAGAGGGGGGAGAAGCCGGGAGGAAGCTCTGAGGGCAGAGAGCTCCTATTTGGAACGCAGAGTTATTTTGAGAGCCCAGAATGGAATTATATAGAGTGGCACTTTTTCTTGATATTATGAGATTCATTATGGTCATTGCTTTCACTATGTCCTCCTTTTTGTCATATAATCTATCTGTTCTTTTATTGACTGAGTTAAAATCTATTTGGAATTCATTTTACATGCTCCTTTCACAAAGTTAAATAAGAGTTTTGTTGTCAATTGTGACTGGTCGTAATTCACTCCAGATAAGTGCTATGTATCTAGCCATCAGCCTTCAATTTTTTCTTCCAAAGTCGTAATGAAAATTCATCCATGATAGATGCTTTCACTGTGATGGCCCTTTCCTTTACTTTTTCTGCTATTATGTCATGATTAGTTATAGTTGAAAGATAGACCTAATTTGCCTCATTTTCTGCAAGTAATGTGATCTTTGTTGTGATCTCCTTTCTGTGGTTTTCACTTGACTCCATGCCCAATGGACTGTTTTCCTGGATCGACCCCCAACCTAATTAAACATCTTTTCTAATAAGAAATCTGGCCTTCTCACTATAATTAATGAATATTCCTGAGTAAAGAGCCCTTGGCTGTTGAGAGAACTGTCTCTGAGTATATTAGGTCAAAAGTGCACTCAGAATCATTTTCAGGGTTTGCCTTGTAGCAACCCAAGTCAAGTTCTGAACAATAAATGACTTTTTCTTTTTTAAAATGTGCTAAGGCTTAGCTCTATTACAGCCTAGAGTCAACTCTTGCGACAACATTTTTTGGCGTCGTTGCCGGGGACGAAGGACGAAGTAAATCTTCCCTGGGATACGACAAAGATTTGATCTATCTCCTGATGGTGAACATGGGATAAGCGTTTGATTGGCTTTGATTGTTCCCCTGGCGATTCCTTGGTTCGAAGACTCTACATGTTTTTGTTAGCGACTCCACTGGTCTCAAATGTTGATTTCCTCCACTGCTCAGATCACTGCAAGGTGCTACGTGATGAGGTTCGGGATTTTTGCAGGTCACTTTATTGATGCAGGCACGTGGTCTACTATTCTTGGCACTTTACTGGAAAGTACCATCCCTAGATGGAGCCTATGTTGTAACAGATTTTGAAATTTTCCGATATTACTTTGGCACTTTCACCCAGACTATCTGCAGGAGTATCGACTGGAAACGCTATTTTCAGGATCATCTTCATATACACCTTTTCTACGAGTGAACCTGGAGATGATGAGGATGAGGTTCAAAATTCTAGCCACACATAATGTTGACATGTCTTGACAGCACGAAAATATTTCATTTCTAGTGAAAGACAATTATAGCTTGGAGATTTATAACAATGTCTTGTAACCAGAAAAGAAAGGAACCAACAACATATGCGATCTTACTTTGTCTTCGATAATTGAAGAAAGCCGTCGATGAAGCCTAACGACTTTCCTCTGTATACTACACTTGAAAAGAAATCCTCCTTATATAGAGTTTATGCGTGCACCCGCTTTTTCTACAATAATTGGCCTCATATATTATCACTTGATGTATATCCCAAGTGAGGATTCTTCGCCCTGGATTGCAATATTTTTCGCAGAACTAGGCTTCGCCTATTGTTGTATTTTAGAGAAGGCCTATAGGTGGTGACCAGTTGAGCAAAACATTTTCCCAAAAAGATTTTCTCAGAGGTTTAGGAGAGCTTTACCGCCTGTGGATATATTTATAGGCACCGGATGCATTCACCGCAGGGATGTCTTATGCGGAAGTGAGCGACGACGTAGCTCCCCAAAATATCATAAAGCTGCATACTCCATTGTTTGTACAGAAGATGGAAGTGTCATGAAAGATAAAGCAAGTTCATCGAAAATGCTGAAAGATGCACGAGATCTTGCAAATTGCACATACGTGGAAAACACACGCTGTGCACCAATCATGGGATTTCAGTGTTTTGATTATCGTTTTTCATACTACACCTTTTTCTCCGAAAGTTCGAAAGCCAATTCAAGGTTCCATTATTTTTCCGATAAGGAACCCCACTATCCAGAGCGTATTCATTGGAGATCTTCCGATTCGCAAGGTTATTTTCGCCCACAGGATCAGTGTGGATTTAATGTTGTTCGATGGAAACGTATCCAAGGTTCAACATCGATCTCTTGTGCAGAAAAATTTCCAGCCAAAACAGTTTCAGGATGACTTGGGGCTGCCTCCAAAAACGATAACAGAAATTCAGAAACGAATTGATGATTTTGTCACACACATGTCAGAACTTCTTTGCATTGAATGAGATGCGGAATTAGAAGCCACTCAAGAGGAGCTGGATGCTGCTCCTATGCCAGATACAAGTTCTGTTTCTCCAAGATCAATATAGTATTTGGTTAATCATGGACAACCTCAGCAAGAACAATGTGATACTATTTGCAATCTGCATGCAGTTAGCTCCTCAACAGGATTGGGTGGGATGCATTTGGTCTCTTTTAGCGTGGAAGGAGGCCACCGATTACCACCAACTACTATCTCTCTTGGCGATATGGTTTGTGTTCGGATATCTGACAGCCGAGGTGCTGGCGCTACATCATGTACACAAGGTTTTGTGCACTCTCTTTGCGAAGATGAGGGTATAATTACTGTAGCATTGGAGTCTCGTTATGGAGATCCCACATTTTCTAAGCTCTCTTGCAAGTCTTTGAGAAATGATCCAATTCATGGCTTGGCAGATGCAATTACTTATGAGCATAATTGTGAGGCTCTAATGCTTCTTTAGAAGGAAGGTTTGAAAAAGAAGAATCCTGCAGCAGCTGTTGTAGCTACTCTTTTTGAAGCAGGTCAAGATATCTATTGGCCTGTAGAAAATAATTTGCAAAATGATGCAGAAGAGGATTTGGGTGAAATCCAACTAAAAGATTTCTTTGACGATTCTCAGAAAATATCCATTTCCTTAGGATTAAACAGAAAATGATCAGTCTTGGTCATCCAAGGTCCCCCAGGTACAGGAAAGACGAGTGTTCTTACTGAACTGATTTGTATAGCTTCCAGAAAAGGTGAAAGGACGTTGGTGACAACACCTTCAAACGCTGTTGTAGATAACATGGTGGAAAGACTTGTTGATATGGAGTTGGATATTGTGCGAGTTGGAAACCCTGTATTCAACAACTGCTAAAGCAACTCAAGAAGACACTGAAATGAAAGGAGGAGGATCTAATGCACTTACGACTATAAACATTTTTCTAGAAATTAGGATTTGAGTTGTACTTCTAATTTAGTTTAGATTACTTTTATAATTAGTTAAAGACAGTTGAAGTTAGTTAACTGTCATTTATGATATGAGGCGGTTTCAACCTCCTTGAGAGAGGGAATTTATATAGAGATAGATTCATTGTAAAGAGGGGGGAGAAGCCGGGAGGAAGCTCTGAGAGCAGAGAGCTCCTTTTTGGAACGCAGAGTTATTTTGAGAGCTCGGAATGGAATTATATAGAGTGTCACGTTTTCTTGATATTATGAGATTCATTACGGTCATCTCTTTCACTATGTCCTCCTTTTTGTCATTTAATCTATCTGTTCTTTTATTGACTGAGTTAAAATATGTTTGGAATTCATTTTACATGCTCCTTTCACATAGTTAAATAAGAATTTTGTTTTCAATGGTGACTGGTCAGAATTCACTCCAGATAAGTGCTCTATATCTAGCCATCAACCTTCATTTTTTTCTTCCAAAGTCGTAGTGAAAATTCATCCCTGATAGATGCTTTCACTGTGATGTCCCTTTCCTTTACTTTTTCTGCTATTATGTCATGATTAGTTATAGTTGAAATATAGACCTACTTTGCCTCATTTTCTGCAAGTAATGTGATCTCTGTTGTGATCTCCTTTCTGTGGTTTTCACTTGACTCCATGCCCAATGGACTATTTTCCTGGATCAACCCCCAACCTAATTAAACATCTTTTCTAATAAGAAATCTGGCCTTCTTACTGTAATTATTGAATATTCCTGAGTAAAGAGCCCTTGGCTGTTGAGAGAACTGTCTCTGAGTATATTAGGTCAGAAGTGCACTCAGAATCATTTTCAGGGTTTGGCTTGCAGCAACCCAAGTCAAGTTCTGAACAATAAATGACTTTTTCTTTTTTAAAATGTGCTAAGGCTTGGCTCTATTACAGCCTAGAGTCAACTCTTGCGACAACAGGCCTCTAGTCCTTTTTCCTATAGTATGCCAAATTTTACTTCACAGTTTTGAAACTCCATCCCAGATGTTGGCCCTAATGCTACCATTGGACTTGTGGGCACAAATCGTCCTTATACTCCATTCTCATTTGGTGGCTCTCAGATCCCTCAAATGAACCCTACAGTGGGAGAAATTCTTTCTTTTAACCCTGGGTCTAATCTTGTTTCTTTTGGGTGGTGAAACCAACCTATTGGAAAAGCTTCTTATCAAGTTTCATACTATACTCTCACCTCCTCTGTGATGATTCCAACCAACAAATTTGGCATGCAAAATCTGCCTTTATCCTCTGGATTCACACCTGGAGTGTTGGAGAAATTTCTATTTTTAACACACTAGTTTAGTAGGAGTTAACTAACTAGTTATATTTTAGTCTTTCTATTTTTACCATCACTATTATGCATGCATGCATTCCTAAGGAAAGCTAACTGCTTGATTTATTTTCTTAATTATGGAATGTTTTTCCCTATATATGAGTGTATTCCACTCATTCATTGTATCATATTGATCATGATCTATGTATCAATCATCAATTCATTGGAGTAGTGTGAATATATTTTCTCATTCTTCCATATTGAATCTCTCTTCCTTTCTTGATAAGATTTCTTTGTACTTGCTTTAGCTAGATCTCCTGTGTAGGTTTCCATGAAACCCTGACATGGTATCAAATCTATGTTGATTGGAGCAAGCCAGACAAGCCAAAGAATAAGGAACACTAGAGTTTCAGTGAGCTAAATCTGTGGTCGTACCTTTCAGCAGTTATTCCTCCCAAAATATTACGTTTTTGAGGAAACGTTCAATGAGGAAACTAAATTGGCCCATTTTGGAAGTGGGTTTTCAACCGTTTGGGGAGATTACTCATTGTTTTCTTAGAAATTAAGTCGCAAGATCATCTCTTGAAACTGATACAAATTTTCACTTAAAGTGACATTTTTGTCGTGATTTCTTAATTTTTCACTTGTAGATTGAGAGTAAATTTTTAGGGGTTCTTAGAAACAGTGGGAGAGATGGATATGACAATTGTTATATAGTCAAAATTGGTGGTAATCCTCACACCATACAATTATTTTGATTGGAAGCCCAAGGAAACATTCCAACTCAAAAGAAAAGGACTATAATTTGACTATGGCGACATACACAAAACCTACATCAGCGATTGAGAAGATGAGATGGGAGAACCGTAAGGATGAGGCCACATGACTACTTATTGAGTTAATATCCACTGATTTATGGTTTCATGTTGCTGCATGAAAGACTCCAAATGAGATCTGGACCACCTTGGAAGGACTCCTTGGAAAGAAGGATGAGATGTGAGGTCATATGCTTGAGGTAGACTTGAATACCTTAGACCCTAAAAGTTTTGATAATATACAAGATTTTTTTACTAAATTTAAATCTTTTATTTTGAACTTGGGTGAATGTGGTATTAACAAGTCTACACAAGAGAAACAACTTATTCTAACAATATTGGCCAAGCTAGGACCAGAATACACTGTATATGTCTCCAATTTCCATTATGGAAGATGTCGTTTTGGAACAAATTGGAAAATTCCTACGTTGGATCAGTTCATTGAGTCTCTTACACAAGAGTAGAAAAAACTCATACATATGGGCCTCATGAAAGATCCCAAAGAACATGCACTCACCATGCATGATGGAAAAGGGTCATCCAAACAGAATGGGAAGTAGGGATATTCCAAACCCTTCAACTATTCTTCAGGTACCAAAGACTCTTCAAATTCCAAGAAGAAGAAGAAGAAGGGAAAGCAGTGCACTTACTGCAATAAACAGAATCATGAAGAATCCACATGCATGAAGAAACAAATTGATCTTATGGCACAATCACTTCAGCAGAACAACCTTGGAAACTTCATTCCAGAGGGAGTCAAGAAGAAGAAGGAAGAAGATCCTGCTCCTAATAAAGGTAATCATCATGGTATGGTTGCAATTAATTCCTCATCTGATTCATGGATTATAGATTCTGGTGCATCCCATCATATGGCAGCGAAAGAGGAATATTTCTCGTCCTTGAGTCCATGCTCAAGACTCCCTATTCTCATGGGGGATGATACTCCAGTAGAAGTAGCAGGAGAAGGGATAGTGGAACTCCACAATGGCAGTTTTGAGAATGTTCTACATGTTCCAAATCTTTCTATGAATATGCTATCAGTTTATCAGATCACTCAGAAAGGTAAAAGGGTTGAATTTACATCAGATTTAGTTTCAGTAATTGACATGCATGACAATTCCATTATTGCAATTGGTGAGGTGGATCACAAGTCAAGGTTGTATAAATTCACTAAGTTTTCTGATGATTACTCCTCTATTCTACTTACACATAAGGAGACTACTTTTCATGCACATCTAGTGAAACATGCATATACTCTTGTTCTTCCATTAGTTTCAGACATCGGAGATGATTCCATGCACTCAGATTCTATACATGGAAATAAGCAGGTAGTACAGCTAGATAAGAAGCCAGCACCGAAGCTTCAATAGATGCCCAAGAAGGCACATACCACACTTTAGGCAGCAGGCAACCTTGCAGGGAATCCATTGGATTCGAGCATTACTTGATCTCAGCATGAGGAGACTTCTCATGTACTTTCAGCTTCATAACCTGTGATTCCCATGCATTTCTATATGGTTCAATCTACCGATCCACAAAACTACAATAGGGTTGTGGTAAATCCATTATGGCAAGGAACCGTGCAGAAGGAGTATGAGTCACTCCTATAGAACCAGACTTGGAATCTGGTTCCACTTCCACCATAAAGGAATATTTTGAGGTGCAGATAGGTCCACAGGATCAAGAGGTACAAGGCTAGACAGGTTACCAAAGGAATTCATCAGATCCATAAATATTTCTATATCTTCATGAAGACTTTTAGTGAGAAGAAGTTTCAAACTTTACGGGATCATCTTGCAGTGAATAACATAGTTGCCTAGCAGCGGTCATTTTCTTCTTTTGATACATTATCTTTTGAGGGGGGGGTTTTGTTCCCATGTGGTTTTCCCTCTTTCCTCACATTTATTTAGTGTTAATTAGTTGCATTGTACATGAGTACCTAAAATGGCCTAGTAGCCGAGACTCATTTTTTACTCTTGTTGACGGGCGAAACAGTCCGTCCGTCAACTGGGAGAGTGGAACCGGTTTGGGGTTGTCTAAATAACCCAAGCCGTTTGGAATGGACCACCCTAACGAGTTTAACCGCTCCGTTGGCCGCTCTAAGGTATTTTAAGAAAACCAAAGAGAAACTAATCTAAACTAACTAAAACAAACAAACTAACTAAAACTAACTAAACTAACTAATATAAACAAAACTAACTAAACTATATAAACTAAATAAAAGAAACTAAACTAATCTATCTAAAACAAACTACTAAATTAAACTAACTATTCTAACTATTGGATACAATCTACTAATTACTATTATAATAACTCAAATCAACTATTTAATTACCAGCTGCAAGATTACTTATTCACAAATGTACATTATAAACAATCTACAGATTTAATTAAAACCAGCAAAACTTATATATTTTCTGCCCTATGAAAGCTAAGAATTTCTTTTTGATTTTTATATTTTATGAAAAAGAAATAAACATTACTAAAATTAAACAATCTAATATATTTACTGAAATAAAACAATCTAATATAAATCTAATTACACTTCAATCTAAACTGAACTACTTAACGGAAACAACAAAGAAAAGATTAGTTGACCTGGAAGCGCTCCTAATTTGTCCCATGTGTGATGACTCTGAAGTTGGTCGGAGGAAGTAAACTCGCACCGGATTGGTTCAATAGCTTCTCGTAAACGATCAGTTGAGCTTCTCTTCGAGTTGGTTTGCAGGACAAACAAGACATAAAAATATCATAACAACTATAAGATATATAAATCTCTGCAATAAGGGAAACCTGTTATGCAAGAAACTTATATTTGATAATTCAATCAATGAATAAGATAAACCTGTCATTCACAAACTGAACTAACAATTGTTATTTATTTTATATATTTGGAAGAGACAAGATAATGGATTACAGTGATTAAAATTATATCATTTGCACATGATCTAGATAGCTAAAGTAGTCATAAATCATAGACAAAATGATATACAAAACATGAAACAACACGTTGATATATTGAAAAGCTAAAGCTGTGACAAAACATCAATTCTACTCCAGTTTGCATTAGAATTCCATATACTTTTTCTCCCACGAATGAGGATGATGATTATTACAAAAATCATAAGTATATATAAGTTTCTCCACAGGGTAAAACATCCCTGTGCATAATTATCAAACAGTTTTACAAAATCAGGGAAAAATCTCAAAATCTCCTAAACTAGGAAATGAAATGCAAGTTAAATCTTTGAAACATCCCCTAACTGCTCAACAACTCAATTGCAATTCGAATTTACCTGCAATAGGACACAAATATCAAATTAGAAATATATTTCAGTAACAAAACACTAAAAAATTGATTCTATAGACTTAACTACAAAATCATCTGATTCTGTAGCTAGTCTAAAATAGCATATAGAATCAGATAACAATCAGATGATTTTTTTTTTTTAAAACAATCCAATTTAATTTGTTTTTAACAAACATCAAAATTGAATTACTAATGGCTTAAGCAAATGTATCATTCAAATCAAATCAAATCGAAAAAGATAAAATCGAACAGGATAAGAATGCTCTGTTTTTGGTTGCCATAGAATCGGGTCAAATAATAACCACATTGTTTCATATCCAAATGCAATTACAAGTAAATTGTGATGTAGTCAAAATTGATATAGTTACAATCGAACACAATCCAAATCGATTGGTTACAGCTGTGCATAAAATTCATATTGTTTTAATCAAATGCTGATATAGAAAGGCCGTTACGATTATTGCCAAACGTTCATCACAGCATCGAACTTCACCATAGATTGCAATCGTTGAACGTTTATATAGTAAATCAGACAGGATCATGTAATGATTGTAACCATCAACAACAGTGATAACCATAAATTGGGCAATAATCAAATCGAAATGTGACTGAGCTAAAAATAGGAGCATATCGTAATCCTGGGCACAATCAATTTCATTCCCAAATCAAAATTAAACAATATATGAATCAAACTGATCATACAGTCAAACTATGTGAATCGATAGGTTGAATATAACAGTCATGATTCGAATCTACTTTTCAATTTAGTCATGCATCCACAGAATGGTATTCGAGTTGGTCAAGAAGACATGGAATACACAATAGTTAACCATAATTTACCAAACATATCATATATGACCGAATAGAAATGAAAAATTAACTGTGCTTGAAACTGATATACCAGAAATTACCTGTGTTTAAGAAATATTGACGACTTCAATAATCGACAGAGTATTCAATTGAAACCAGTTTAAAACAAATCAAATCTATCTTGAGATCACTCGAATCAAAACCAAATCCAATGAAAATTGATTTATCAAATCAAAACTATATACAAAAGTGCATGCTTATGTGATAGAGCTAACCATGGTGTAAACAGAGTTTATGATCATGTCATATAAATAGGTGAAAGTCTTACCAGTGAGGTTGATCTAGCTATGCCAATATTGAATTGACGAATGCTGTTGCCGACTCCACGTTCTTAAACAAACCCGAACCAGTTGTTCGCTGCTTCTTATCAGTGGATGGCATATTTTCCTTTTGACTGGTGAGCTTTGCAACTTGATCTTCTGAATCGTGAATTCTGGATTGCAGCATTGGGACATCGAGGTAATACCTTTCTAACCATACACCACACTGATCACATGGTGGAGTTTCTAGTTGAGATAGAACAGGAGGGGGTTTCGACGAGTCACCAGGGGTTTCGCAGGGCATTTTGATGCCGGGAGAACTTGGATCATCTCGTAAACAAGGTGGTAGGTTCTTGACAAAATCATATGCTGGTTTGTCACACAGACTTTCAGAATAGGGATACTTGCTTGCTAGGAAACGTTCAATTTCGGAGTCAGAATCTTCGTTGAGCATAATAGGGTCAGGGTTGACAGGCTCTTTTGGTTTGTTTCCTTCCATGCGAGAGATTAACCGAGCATTTTTCTTGCCTAAAGAATTGGCATTAGGTTTGGTCTTGGGCTTTTTAGCCACGGGTTTAACATTCTCTACATCCTTGGTGACAGAATTGGGTAGATCAATAGGTGGCTCGGGTAGAGGTTTGGGTAGCAGAGCACTGTAAGGAACAGGGGGTACTAGCTTGGTCTCGCTCACCACAAGTTTGTCAACCTGTGGTGGGCTTGACTCATCAAAACTATTGCGTTTAAGAAAATCATCCCAACAGTCTCGACGTAATTCCAAATGACAAACCACCAGCATTTTAACTAACCCAAAATGAAATAGGCTGTTCTCGGCCTGGTTTCATTTGAACCTTTTGGACATTTTAAACAGACTCCTATGCATGAAGAAAGGCATATTAAGTTCATAGCCTATGAAAACCATCAGTAGATGAAGGTGATACAAGAACATGAAACCATACTTGCCCTCGCAAGTAATGAATTGCTTGGTTACCATGAGCAAGTCATGCCAGCGCTGCTTTAGCATGTTTGCAGGCAAACCCTTGTCACAGGAGCTCACTCTTCGTGACTGGAAGAGCAATGTCCACGGGACATTCTCTACTTTACAATTTTTCGACCATCTCTGTCCGACAACAGGCAGACTAGTAGCTCGACTGAGAAATTGCTCATCAATTTCCAACTGCACATCCCCAATCTTGGCTCGGCATCCATCGAATGTTAATGCAAATTTCCGAGCCACAATAGGGTTATAACCATCAAAATTTCATACGAATGAGAGCCATCTGAATTCCTCAAGGTCACTGTAAGCACTATCAAACATTAACAATGCCTGGCAGCCATTGGGTTCAGCCCTCATGACTAGAGCCATGGTTCGCGCTCATGGTAGGGTTTGGATTGAACACAAACAACACACAGGAGCGAGGTCGTTTGGGATTAACAGCTGCAAGCACTCAAAGGGGGGTGAATCAATATGCGCGTGCGAAGGTGGTGGGTTAGTTCACCGCCATGAAAAATATTAATGGCACAGTACCATCCCTGTTCAATCAATCATAACCAATATTAACAAGGTTTAAACGGTGGACAGTTTTATCAATGTGCCAATGTAAAGTTTGAAACCACGATCGTTCAAACGTAAAATCAAACCCATATATTATATGTGCCATAGTATAATTTGAACCAAGTAAAATCCAAATGTTTCACCAACGCGCTATGTGTATAAAACATTGCCATTTAATATGAAATCGACTCATATGTGACCCATGCGCTTTTGCATAAGCAAAGTTTATAAACATTGCAACAAGAGATTTCATAAAATAGATAAGTTAAGAGATTATAGTAATAAGGATCATACCATATAA
The DNA here is from genome assembly GCA_009831015.1 of Picea engelmannii. Taxonomy (NCBI): domain Eukaryota; kingdom Viridiplantae; phylum Streptophyta; class Pinopsida; order Pinales; family Pinaceae; genus Picea; species Picea engelmannii. The sequence continues at coordinate 147,263 of ML786412.1, read as the reverse complement.
AAACCTTTAATTCACCATGACCCCTATATAATCAAGTATAACTCATCAATCAACACGCTCAATGCCTTGCCAATTAAATCAAAATCAAGTTGTGCAATCAGAGGGATAATAGGCAAATGGACATAATTCGAAAAATAAACCAAAGGTAAGTACCAATCAGAATATCAATGAGAAGATCATGACAGTCCATGTAACAATGGGGGAGTTTTCACGCTTTTAGTCGTGAAAAAATAAAACGAAACCAATTGCAAATGTCGCATGAAATAAAAATGTCTTATGTTTGCAAAATGCGACAAAAATGTGTAGTTCAAGAGACATAGGTGTAGGCAGCTTTAAGGGTAATTGAAAATTTTGAATTGGCTGCCAACAATGGCGACACACTGGGAGAAGCAGTTATCTCTATTGAAAGAAACAAATTTAGATTAGGACAACAAAGAAAAATTCAACTCAAAACAACAACCAGAAAATCGTACAAACATCATCATTTACTATCTTTTCCAGCGATGTTTTTAAAATATGCAAACTAATAACAGTCCCAAGATCAGCAAGTCATGATATTAATGATAAAATCTTGAATACTGTTGGCATGGCCACTGCTGCCAGCAGGCATCCATAGCCTCGACAGGGTTGCCATTTAACCCACTCGGATGTATGTATCTTGTCAAGAAGCTCTAGATCAGAATAAAGGACTTAAAAGAGGTTTCTCATAATTTTTTATAGATTTTCATTCACCCGACATTGCTTCGTTGCCAGCAGGCCTATTCAGTACCCCGACGAAGTTGTCTTGGCACCATGCTTGCATTTACCCGCTGCCAGCGGACCTGTTCAGTATCCCGACGGGTTTACAAACACTTCCCACACCTCATATTGACATTTTTATTTTGTTTTTCTTTTGTGTATAGCTAAGCGGGGTGACGCTGAAAGTCTTGATATTTTAACACATTTTTTCAGACCTCATCAGAATTTTTTAACACCGTCCTTTATTTAGTTCCAGAAATGTTTTATTTCTAAAACAGCTTGCTATGACAGGGAGAGATCCTTTTGAGTCATTCCTTTATGGAAAATGGACAGCGTAAAAAGATAAAGATAATCATGACAAACTTCACTCAGAGATTGAAATCAGTAAACTTCTTTCAAACAACAAAATTTTCCAACATACATATTATTTTTATAAATATATCACTGATGTTTGTACAATCTTTCAGAAGTTATTTCAGTGAAGAAATTTTTTCATGATCTGAATCTGAATTGCTCAGTACATAGGCATGCATATCTTTCGAAAACACCAAGAAAAATTTAATCAATCCAAATCAAAATCAAAACAGGAAAAACAAAAAAGATGCAAACCAAAGAAATATTTACATAATATACAAGGGTAGTAATCAAGCAAAGTATCTTTTCAGGGCTTGGCCATTCACCGGGTAGGTGTCAAGCTGCCCTTCAAGATTCTATAATCAAAAGGAACTAGGACCAAACTTTTCAGCAATCAAAAATGGTCCAAGCCACAAATTTTGAAACTTGGTATGCTCACCCTTTCCTTCGTGCGGTTTGTCCCACTTTAAGATGAGATCGCCTACTTCAAAATTCCTATCAGAAGCAGAACTAGAATCAAACTAGCTCTTAATCAATTGTTGATGTTGATCTAACTTACGCTTAGCTTGGGTTCTTACTTCTTCTAACTTCATCAAAGCGTTAATACGACTTTCTAAAGGGGGACAATCTTCTTCTTGAACTTTTTGTGACAATTGAAGCGAAGGAAGAAGAATGTGAGGTGGCAGAATGGCTTCTCTGCCATAAACAAGAAAAAAGGGGGAGTTACCTATAGCATCTTTGGGTGTTACCCTATCAGCCCACAGTGCATTAAGCAGTGCATTGTGCCAATTCTTGTGATTTTCATCCACAGTTCTCTTGATAATTTTGATCAAGTTCTTGTTTGTTGATTCTGCTAAGCCATTACCCTGGGGGTAGTAACTAGCAGAATACTTAAGATTTATTCCTTTCTCTAAAGTGAACTCACTCATCTCTAGAGAAGAAAAGTATGAAGCGTTATCAAAGACTAGACAATCAGGGATACCAAAACGAGTGATGATATTCGAGTTTAGAAAAGTGATCACCTAACTTGTGTTAACAGTTCTTAGCACGGCGGCTTCAGACCATCGAGTAAAGTAATCAGTGGCTGTCACAATATACTTGTGCTGCTGTGAGGATGGAGGGTTAATAGAACCTATGATATCAAGGCCCCATTGCTGGAAAGGAGAATCGACTGTGACGGGTTGCAAGGGAAGGCTGGTTTCTGCAATCGTCCTGACACTTTCTGACAAATGATACATTTACGACACAAGGCATGGGCGTCCCTAAAAAGTGTAGGCCAGTAATAAATGGCTCTTAAAACCTTATGATTAGTGGTGTCACCACCAAAGTGACCACCAGCTTCTCTTGCATGCAACTCAAGCAAGACTCTCTCTGCTTCGTCCTTTTCAAGACAACGCATCAGTATGCCATCGAAATTTTGACAAAACAGTATACCATTAACTAGATGAAAGGAGGCGGACTTTAGTCTCAACTCTCTTCTTTTGGCTAGGTCAAGGTGACGGGGTGCTGATCCATGTTCAAGACAAAATCTAATATCGTCGTACCAAGGAATTACGAGGTTTTGCGGGCAACAAATCAAACTCTGATCTCGTTGTTCTAGGTCTGAGGGATCACTATCTTCTTGTTGTTTGGTTTCTGAATCAACAACCAACTTACACAATCCTTGGCCTCTCACAATTTGTGCTGGGGTAATCTCTAAGTCATACTCCTGCAAGGAGGTGACCCAGTTGGCTCTTTTCTCTCCTAACTCCTTTTGCACTAACAAGCTCCTAACGGCAGGGTAAGGGACAATGACCTTTGCCCTTGAATTCAGAAGATATGACCGGAAATGCTTAACTGCCTTGAAGACAACATAGGCTTGTCGATCAACCACTGGGTAGTTAAGTTCAACACCTTTGAAAGCAGAGCTCATAAAGGTGATAGGTACTTCATTGTTCTCAGAATTCTTCTGAGTTAGGACCGCGGCATAGGAACGATCAGAGGCAAAAGTATAAAGTGTAAAGTCTTGAGAGAAATCAGGTCTCATGAGAGACGGAGCATGAATTATGGCCTTCTTAATATCGTCGAAATCTTGGTTCTCAGTAGGTCCCCAATGATAATGGGTGTCTTTCTTAATCAGGTTCTGGAGAGGCCTCACCATTTCGGAGAAACTGGGGACAAATCTTCTCATGAAATTAATCTGGCCTAGGAAAGACTGCATGGATTTTTTGGAGGTAGGTGGGGGAAGTTTAGCGATGACTTGCGTCCTCTCGGGGTCAATAATCATTCCATCGCTAGACACAATGAATCCTAGTAATTTACCCTGTTCTACTGCAAATATGGACTTCTTGGGGTTCAAAGAGATGCCGAATTTACGACATCGTAGCAGAACGACTCGTAGGTGAGCTAGATGATCGTCTTTGTTTTTAGAATAAATGGTCACACCATCTAAGTAGACTACTACAGAGTGATTGATTAAGCCTCTGAAAGCAATGTCCATTTCTCTCTGAAAGGTAGCACCGACATTAATCAATCCAAAAGGCATTTTGCGATAAGCATAAGTGCCCCACGGGGTACGGAAGGTAGTTTTTAACTGGTCTGGTGGAGACATCAAGACTTGGTTGTATCTAGAGAAACCATCCAGTAAGGACAGTCTTTTGGAACCAGATACTTGTTGTAAGATCTGTTCCATGGGAGGGACAGGATAATTATCTTTGTTAGACGCTTTGTTGAGGTTTCAAAAATCGACACAAAGTCGAATTTCCCCGTTTTTCTTCTGCACTGGGAGGAGGTTGGATACCCATTGAGTGTGTCTAACAGGAAAAATTATTTTAGCACTTAGGAGTTTATTCAATTCTTTTTGTACCGTCGGTTCTAATTTAGAATGCATTTTCCTCAGTTTCTGTTGGAAGGGTAAGGTTTGGGGCTTCATCGGGATGACATGCTGTATAATATTAGAATCAAATGTCTTAAGATCGTTGTAAGTCCAAGCAAAGACATCCTTGAATTCTTTAAATAGTTTAACAAAAGAAAATTTTTCTTGTCTAGAACATCCCAAGCCTAAGTTGATACACTGAGGATTTTCACTAGTCCCTAAATTGACTTTTTCATAAGACAATGAAGAACTGTTGGTTTTTCAATTGACCGTCTTTTTAAATTTATCTTCAAAATCATAAAACTTTTCTAGTCTAACAACAGATTTGGGTATAAGATTTACCATGTCCGATAGAGCTTCAGGAGATTTTGGATTAGGTATTACCGTAAAGTCATGCAAATTATCATCGTGCATTTGTTCATCTATCATTATGCCTTGAAAGGTTTCTTCCATGTGCAGAAAGTTAATGATCTGCTGATCATCGTCAAATACTCTCCAGTTTGTGATATTGTCTGGAACAGATGGTCGAAACAACAGCTCCACGGAGAATGCGTTTGGGGATAGGCCTTCTGCAGGAAGAAGTTTAGAGGCAACATTAGCAAGTAGATCTGCTTCAACATTATTTAATCTAGGGATGGAATTTATATTAAAAGCAGAAAATTTGTTCATTAAACTCCATACCTCAGACTGGTAACACTTGAGATGAGGGGAAAGACAGTGTATAGAATTTCGCACCTGTCTAACCACTATTTCAGAGTCACCGAATACAACCAGATTTTGAATGTTCATGTCCAAGGCTTTTTTGAGACCTTGCAATAAAGCCTCATATTCTGCGATATTATTAGTACATTCAAATTCTAGTCTACAAGCCAATAACGTCTTGTTACCTACCGGATCGATAATGATGCAGCCTGCACCAGCTCCTTCTTTAGACTTGGAACCGTCGAAATATAAAGACCAAATTTGATTTCCATCAGGCTCATAGGACTGTTGGATAGAAGCTGTTAGTTGCGTACATGCTAGGATCTCGACTTGCTGTTGTGGATTGTTGATAGGTGAAACTTCAGCCATGAAATTTTCGAAGTAGGTGTCCATTCCTTTAACTTTAGGTGCATCAGCGGGAGGTGTATATGGTTCATTTGGATCATTCAAGTCTGTTACCGTGAACTTGAGATAACGCTCATGATTCACCCTGATCTTGTTGGGATTGCCGTTTTCTGGAAGCCATAAGTGAGACCAGTCCATTCCGAAGTAACCATGTAGCTGCTCCGACCAGTCCCTCCTCAAAAATAGACCATACACTTCTGGAATATATACCACAATTATATCAATAATCTGATGAACCTTTGGGTTAGACGATAATCTAATCAATACATTTTTTAGTTCGCCTATAACTTTAACGTCTGATCGATCAAGTTGTATAATTTTCAAAGAAGATGGTTCCACTTCGGTGTTAATCTTTTGGTAGACTAACCAAGGCATCACATTAGATGATGCTCCTGAGTCAACCATACAATTATGCACATTTCTGTTGAATATTTTGAAAGTTAAAAGAAAAGGAGGTACATTCTTGCGAGTGTTTAAAGTTGTAGCTTGTGATTTCTTACTCGCGTTCTCTAATGCTACTTTATCTACATTATTTACACTATTTACATTGTTATTTACATTATTATTTACATTGTTTACAGGAAGGCTTCCTTTATCCTGAGGATCAGGGTTGTTTTTAGTGGAATTCTTCTGTGGCACTTTGCTTTGCACAACCTTATTGTTGCTATTTGAATTACCATTCTTGCCATTTTCTGAAATATTCTGCAACATCTTTTGTAAAAAAAATGGAAATTTCAACAACTCATAAATAGAAATGTTAGCCCTTAATTTCTTAAGATCTTCAACAACATCATAATCTAATTTAGGACCAACATTACTCTGTTTTATCTCTACATATTTAGATAGCTTTGGAGGTAAAGTTGTAGTGTCCTCGACAGGAGGTTTTTTTGTTGTCTTACTCCTAGTGTTGTAAGGGTGAACAATCTCGAAATTAGCTTGGAAGATACTATCCGAGAGGTGTCCAAAAATATTTGGAGAAGACTCTTCTTCTTGAATGGTTTCCTTCTCGACTTCCTCTTGAGGAATATCAGGAGGGATCAAGTCATCCTGGGCTCCTAGAATTGTCTGGAGAGCACATTGCAAACTTTCTAGGTTCAAGACTTCGAGGTTTGGGTTAGGCCGGTTGGTTTGAAAAGGATTTCGGAAAGGAGGTTTGTAGGGTCCTTTACTCGAAGAGTCTTCTTCAGTTGACCTTTTAAATCTATGACTTGATTAGACAATTTTTGTACAACTTTGGTTAAATTTTCCAAATCAGAGTTTTCGGGTTGTGTTTTGTTTTGTGTAGGTCTGGGAAGAATTTCAATCTTCTTCTTGGAAGAAGAAACAGTCTCAGTTTCGTTGCTAGAAGAGTCCTTAAGTCTAATTATGTCTTTTTCAATCTGGGTAGCCTCTTCGAAGGCTTCTAACAACATGGCCTTTTTAGATCTTTTAACCCAAATAACTATACTTTGATGTAAAGCTTTAGTGTAGTAAGCTATTATGAGACTCTCAGCAGGCATAGACTCTGCAGGGATTCGATTTTTAAGAGTTTGAAATCTTTGATTGAAATCTTTAACTTTTTCTTTTGGGTTCATCTTTAAATTTTAAAGATCCATGACTAAAACTTCCGGAGGTTTACCATCTCCGAATTTTTCCAAAAAACATGACTCAAACTTTTCCCAAGACACTACGGTGTGAGGCTGTTGGGCGAAGTACCAAGTGGATGCATTACCCTCAAAGGTGTAAGGGAACAACCTACAGAAAACATCTTCATGTTCAACATTACGGAGTCTGATGGCTAGCATAAATTTTTTGATATGATCTTCAACTATCTGTTTTGAATCAGGATCAAACTTAGGGAGCCATTTCTTCGGGTGCTTAGGTAAAGGGTGCTAGGCTCCAGGTACAACTACTGCATCCTGGACCAACCATGGTCTAGCAGGGTTGTTGTGGAAGGATGAGAAGGTGGATTTCCTTCATCAGAAGAGGAATCTCCTCCAGAAGAGGAAGGAGATGAAGGAGGTGGTGAAGGAGGTATCCTAGATCCTCCTGCAGCAGGATTTGTGTTTGGATCTGTAGGATTCACAGTGGGATCTATATCGCCTAACTATTCTTTAATATCAGAGAAATCTAAAAGTTGACCCCACAGGTGGTTTGGTCGCCTAAGGCTAGCTAAGGCACTATGTGTTTTAATAAGATATTGACGAACGATCTCTTAGAGATCACCACCTGTAGGATTAGGGGTTGTTGGCTCACGTGTGATCTGCGGATCTTCGGTTGAAGTAGTTGTTGTTTGAGGGGGGATATTATCTTGTGAATGGCTTCTAGTCACTATAGGGGTGCGATTAGGTGGAGGAGGAGTCTTGCGACCGCCTTGTGCCATTAATTAAGTTCAGGCCCTCCTTCTAGCGCCATTTGTTGACGGGCGAAATAGTTTGTTCGTCAACTGGGAGAGTGGAACCGGTCTGGGGTTTTCTAAATAACCCAAGACGTTTGGAATGGACCACCCTGACAAGTTTAATGGCTCCATTGGCCACTCTAAGGTCTTTTAATAAAACCAAAGAGAAACTAATCTAAACTAACTAAAACAAATAAACAAACTAAAACTAACTAAACTAACTAATATAAACAAAACTAACTAAACTAATTAAACTAAATAAAAGAAACTAAACTAATCTATCTAAAACAAACTACTAAATTAAACTAACTATTCTAACTATTACATACAATCTACTAATTACTATTATAATAACTCAAATCAACTATTTAATTACCATCTGCAAGATTACTTATTCACAAATGTACATTATAAACAATCTACAGATTTAATTAAAACCTGCAAAACTCATATATTTTCTGCCCTAAGACAGCTAAGAATTTCTTTTTGATTTTTATATTTTATGAAAAAGAAATAAACATTATTGAAATTAAACAATTTAATATATTTACTGAAATAAAAAAATCTAATATAAATCTAATTACACTTCAATCTAAACTGAACTACTTAACGGTAACAACAAAGAAAAGATTAGTTGACCTGGAAGCGCTCCTAATTTGTCCCGTGTGTGATGACTCTGAAGCTGGTCGGAGGAAGTAAACTCACACCGGATTGGTTCAATAGCTTCTCATAAATGATCAGCTGAGATGCTCTTCGAGTTGGTTTGCAGGACAAACAAGACATAAAAATATCATAACAACTATAAGATATATAAATCTCTGCAATAAGGGAAACCTGTTATGCAAGAAACTTATATTTGATAATTCAATGAATGAAGAAGATAAACCTGTCATTCACAAACTGAACTAACAATTGTTATGTATTTTATATATTTGGAAGAGACAAGATAATGGATTACAGTGATTAAAATTATATCATTTGCACATGATCTATATATCTAAAGTAGTCATAAATCATAGACAAAATGATATACAAAACATGAAACAACACGTTGATATATTGAAAAGCTAACGATGTGACAAAACATCAATTCTGCTCTAGTTTGCATTAGAATTCCATATCCTTGTTCTCCCAAAAATGAGGATGATGATTATTACAAAAATCATAAGTATATATAAGTTTCTCCACAGGGTAAAACATCCTTGTGGATAATTATCAAACAATTTTACAAAATCAGGGAAAAATCCCAAAATCTCCTAAACTAGGAAATGAAATGCAAGTAAAATATTTGAAACATCCCCTAACTGCTCAACAACTCAATTGTAATTCGAATTTACCTGCAATAGGACACATATATCAAATTAGAAAGATATTTCAGTAACAAAACACTAAAAAATTGATTCTACAGACATAACTACAGAATCATCTGATTCTGTAGCTAGTCTAAAATAACATATAGAATCAGATAACAATCAGATGAACTCTTTTTTTAAAAACAATCCAATTTAATTTGTTTTTAAAAAACATCAAAATTGAATTACTAATGGCTTAAGCAAATGTATCATTCAAATCAAATCAAATCGAAAAAGATAAAATCGAACATGATAAGAATTCTCTGTTTTTGGTTGCCATAGAATCGGGTCAAATAATAACCACACCGTTTCATATCCAAATGCAATTACAAGTAAATCATGATGTATTCAAAATTGATATAGTTACAATAGAACACAATCCAAATCGATTGGTTACAACTGTGCATAAAATTCATATTGTTTTAATCAAATGCTGATATAGAAAGGCCGTTACGATTATTGCCAAACGTTCATCACAGCATCGAACTTCACCATAGATTGCAATCGTTGAACATTTATATAGTAAATCAGACAGGATCACATAATGATCATAACCATCAACAACAGTGATAACCATAAACTGGGCAATAATCAAATCGAAATGTGACTGAGCTAAAAATAGGAGCATATCGTAATCCTGGGCACAATCAATTTCATTCCCAAATCAAAATTAAACAATATATGAATCAAACTGATCATACGATCAAACTATGCGGATCTATAGGTTGAATATAACAGTCATGATTCGAATCTACTTCGCAATTTAGTCATGCATCCACAGAATGGTATTCGAGTTGGTAAAGAAGACATGGAATATACAACAGTTAACCATAATTTACCAAACATATCATATATGACCGAATAGAAATGAAAAATTAACTGTGTTTGAAACTGATATACCAGAAACGACTTGTGTTTAAGAAATATTGACTACTTCAATAATCGACAGAGTATTCGATTGAAACCAGTTTAAAACAAATCAAATCTATCTCGAGATCACTCGAATCAAAACCAAATCCAATGAAAATTGATTTATCAAATCAAAACTATATACAAAAGTGCATGCTTATGTGATAGATCTAACCATGGTGTAAACATAGTTTATGATCATGTCATATAAATAGGTGAAAGTCGTACCAGTGAGGTTGATCTAGCTATGCCAATCTTGAATTGACGAATGTTGTTGCCGACTCCACGTTCTTAAACAAAATCGAACCAGTTGTTCGTTTCTTCTTATCAGTGGATGGCATCTTTGCCTTTTGACTGGTGAGCTTTGCAACTTGATCTTCCGAATCATGAATTCTGGATTGCAGCATTGGGACATCAAGGTAATACCTTTCTAACCATACACCACACTGATCACACGGTGGAGTTGCTAGTTGATATAGAACAGGAGGGGGTTTCGACGACTCACTAGGGGTTTCACAGGGCATTTTGATGCTAGGATAACTTGGATCATCTCGTAAACAAGGTGGTAGGTTCTTGACAAAATCATATGCTGGTTTGTCACACAGACTTTCGGAATAGGGATACTCGCTTGCTAGGAAACGTTCAATTTCCGAGTCAGAATCTTCGCTGAGCATAATAGGGTCAGGGTTGACAGGTTCTTTTGGTTTGTTTCTTGCCATGCGAGATATTAACCGAGCATTTTTCTTGCCTACAAAATTGGCATTAGGTTTGGTCTTGGGCTTTTTAGCCACGGGTTTAACATTCTCTACATCCTCGGTGACAGAATTGGGTAGATCAATAGGTGGCTCGGGTAGAGGTTTGGGTAGCAGAGCACTGTAAGGAACAGGGGGTACTAGCTTGGTCTCGCTCACCACAGCTTTGTCAACCTGTGGTGGGTTTGACTTATCGAAAGTATTGCATTTAAGAAAATCATCCCAACAGTCTCGACGTAATTCCAAATGACAAACCACCAGCATTTTAATTAACCCAAAATGAAATAGGCTGTTCTCAGCCTGGTTTCGTTTGAACCTTTTGGAAATTTTAAACAGACTCCTATGTAGGAAGAAAGGCATATTAAGTTCATAGCCTATTAAAACCATTAGTAGCCGAAGGTGATACAAGAACACGAAACCATACCTGCCCTCGCAAGTAATGAATTTCTTGGTTACCATGAACAAGTCGTGCCATCACTGCTTTAGCATGTTTGCAGGCAAACCCTTGTCACAGGAGCTCACTCTTCATGACTGGAAGAGCAATGTCCACGGGACATTCTCTACTTTACAATTTTTCTACCATCTCTGTCCGACAGCAGCCAGACCAGTAGCTCGACTGAGAAATTTCTCATCAATTTCCAACTGCACATCCCCAATCTTGGCTCGGCAGCCATCGAATGTTAATGCAAATTGCCGAGCCACGATAGGGTTATAGCCATCAAACTTTCTTATGAATGAGAGCCATCTGAATTCCTCAAGGTCACTGTAAGCACCATCAAACATTAACAATGCCTGGCAGCCATTGGGTTCAGCCCTCACGACTGGAGCCATGGTTCGGGCTCATGGTAGGGTTTGGATTGAACACAAACAACACAGAGGAGCGAGGTCGTTTGGGATTAACAGCTGCAAGCGCTCAAAAGGGGGTGAATCAATATGCGCGTGTGAAGGTGGTGGGTTATTTCACCGCCATGCAAAATATTAATGGCACAGTACCATCCCTGTTCAATCAATCATAACCAATATTAACAAGGTTTAAACGGTGGACAGTTTTATCAATGTGCCAATGTAAAGTTTGAAACCACGATCGTTCAAATGTAAAATCAAACCCATATATTATATGTGCCATATTATAATTCGAACCAAGTAAAATCCAAATGTTTCACCAACGTGCTATGTGTATAAAACATTGCCATTTAATATGAAATCAACTCATATGTGACCCATGCGCTTTTGCATAAGCAAAGTTTATAAACATTGCAACAAGATATTTCATAAAATCGATAAGTTAAGAGCTTATAGTAATAAGGATCATACCATATAAAAACCTTTAATTCACCATGACCCCTATATAATCAAGTATAACTCATCAATCAACACGCTCAATGCCTTGCCAATTAAATCAAAATCAAGTTGTGCAATCAGAGGGATAATAGGCAAATGGACATAATTCAAAAAATAAACCAAAGGTAAGTACCAGTCAAAATATCAATGAGCAGATCATGACATTCCATGTAACGATGGGGGAGTTTTCATGCTTTTAGTCGTGAAAAAATAAAACGAAACCAATTGCAAATGTCGCATGAAATAAAAATGTCTTCTGTTTGCAAAATGCGACAGAAATTTGAAGTTCAAGAGACATAGGTGTAGGCAACTTTAAGGGTAATTGAAAAATTTGAATTGGCTGCCAACAACTCGATAGTGATGTTCAGGGGGGGTGTTGGAGAAATTTATATTTTTGACACACTAGTTCAGTGGGAGTTAACTGACTAGTTCTATTTTAGAATTTCTATTTTTACCATCACTATTATGCATGCATGCATTCCTAAGGAAAGCTAACTGCTTGATTGCTTTTTTTAATTATGGAATGTTTTTCCCTATATATGAGTGTATTTCACTCATTCATTGTATCATATTGATCATGATCTATGTATTATTCATCAACTCATTGGAGTAGTGTGAATATATTTTTTCACTCTTCCATATTGAATCTCTCTTCCTTTCTTGATAAGATTTGTTTGTACTTTCTTTAGCTAGATCTCCTTTGCAGGTTTCCGTGAAACACTGACACGGAGTAGGTCAATTTCATGCCTTAGGAAATGCCCAACCCAGAGCCACTCTGGCTGGGGGAAGTTTTTATAACCCTCATCATAACATTCCTACTGGAATGATGCCCAACCAACCTATTATGAATCATCCTGGAGGAGGGTCTTACAATCCTAGACAGGGCCATGGTTCTTTCCAGAACCCTGGATGGGATGCAATTCCCCAAACACAATATTTCCAGGGAGCTAGGGGCTAGCTGCTGCAACCTTGTCTCCCTTTTCTTGCCACACTCAACCTATCAGACTTGTCTAAGTTGATGAACAACCCTATGTGTCATTATCCTACATGGTCACCCATTCCCACCAAGCTTCTTTCGGATATTCCAAAATTTGAAGGCAAGAATGGTGATGATCCTGGTGATCACGTCACTACCTTTCACCTATGGTGCTCCTCGAATTCCCTTAATGATGATTCCATTCGATTAATATTATTTCAATGCACCCTCATAGGGGTTTTCACGAAATGGTATACCGAGATGCCTATGGGGGCATATGGGACCTTTAGTCAGATGGTTCTAGTCTTTCTTAACCACTTCCAATTGTCAGTTCATTACAATGCTGGCCTATAACTACTGTCGACCTTATGCTAGGACAAAGACACTCATATATCGGATCATATCCAGGAGTGGCATAGACATAAGAGGTTGATCAAGATTTTCATACCCCTGGACTTACTTTTAAAGTGGATCCTTAAGTATTTACAACCTCTTATTTCGAAGGATGTTGCTACATCTGAGGTTACATCTGAGGAAGAAGAAATATTCAAAGCCCAACAATTAGATATTATATACTCTCAGTCTAGGATGTTATACGAGATTCTTCCAGATGCACCGATGTCAAAATATGACCCTAGACAAAATCTCGGACCTCATGTCGATGGCATAGTAGGATCTGCCAGTGTGAAATCCATAGATTCAATGACAATCCATTTGAAATAGTTGTCTCTAAAACAGTCTATAGGAGGGCCATCTTCATCTGTGTCTTCCAATACCACTCATTTGGTGGATGTACATTCCCTGTAATCATCGACCAACCCAAATGGTAAGAAACGACCAGGTGAGAATAAGAATAAAGAGCATAATAATAATTGTAAGGGTGGGAGGAATAATAATAAACCCAAGGAAAATGGTAATAATGAAATGATGAATAATAATGTTGGTGAGGGAAAGAAAGAAAGGTGTAAGGTGAAATTTCCATGTAAGCTTTGTACATACGATCATCTTACTCATTTGTGCCCCAAACTTGCGAAAACTGTGAGGCTCTTATCTCTACTGCCTGTCATGCTGATGAATCCTTTTCCATATAACCAACACATAGCCTCGAGCTCCTCAAATGTAGGAAATGTATCTGGTGGGAGTCAAAACCCACCGAAACAATAGGGTCACTGTTTGTGCATCAATATGGTCAATTCTCAGGTTAATGTAGCCACCCGGTCTCACAATTATAGTTCTTCACAGACTATACCTGGTCTAGAATATCCTCCTCCTCCAGAGATGCCTTTGTAGATCGAAAAAGTAGAGCCACCACCTCGTATTCTAAAAGGAGTAATCAATCACTCTACCCACAATCAAAATGCTAGAGCCGCCCATAATTACTCTATTGTTGAGGACCTAGGTCAAACCCCTTGTGTGATGTCAGCTCTGGAGGTACTCTAGACGTGTCCTTCACAAAGGAATGACTTGCCATCTGCGTTAGGAGCTATAGACCCCAGTGGCTCAAAATTTATAAAGTTTGACGTCAAAGATGTGAAGCCTCACTTGCCTTACCATATGGTATTCAAAATCCACGTGGGTTACTCAAAGTATACAATCTAGAATGCGGTTTTTGATGAAGATGTTGTAACATGTGTGATGTCCCTGATCTATTGGAAAGCTCTTGGCTCTCCGAACCTCTCTCAATCTCCGACCATGTTGATTGATTTTGACGATCATTCCTTCCACCCTCACATCATTATTCCTCCCTTTCCGGTCTAGTTAAGTGAGAATATGATAGAGGTGGATGTCAAGGTAGTTGATGCACCCCTCGATTATAAATATTTACTAGGACACAATTGGACTTATGCTATGACTATTGTCGTATCGTCTGTCCTTTTCACTCTTTGTTTTCCTCATGATGGGAATATTGTGATGGTCAACTAGTTATCATTTGCATATGCTAGCCCCAGTGCATCTATTGGACCGTCGATCCCCGTGGTCGACAATTCTCAGCAGGCAACTGAGAATATTGGTGTCAGAATGTATTCATCCATTATGGGTACCTTCGACTTCGTGGCACTGATTCACCATGTTTATGCCATGTCCTGTAGGCCCGTTTCTTCAGAGAGGTCTATTCCTTTCCTCACTTCCTATTTTAATGATCCTTGGACCCTACCTCCCTTGAATACATCTTGTGAAGGTCATTTACATGCTGGAATGGCCATGCCACTATCGACAACAAAGATAGCGTATCGATTTGTTCTTGACTCTTCGTTCGATCCCCATCCTATTACCTCACTGATGGACGAGGAGGATCTTGTTCTTAAGCCCATGTGGGACACTTCGTTGTATTTTTCACATGAATTCCTAGAGGATACTTTTCCCTCGGAAAAAGTTATCATTGAAGCCATGAATGGTTCTACCAAACCTTGGGATGATGCATCATCGCTCTTATTTTCTTCCAGAGCTTGCTAGAATCGAACAAGATGACTTTCGATCTACTTTGATCGAGATAGTCGGTCACGCCGTAGTTCCAATTGATACACATGACATTTATGGAAGAAAATATCGAGAGTATCTCTCTTACCGTCATGATCAATATCTCTCATACCCCTGGAAAGATTCAAAATGTGCACATCGGTGCAGATTGTTCACCAAAAGAAATCATGATCTACACCGAGATCTTCAAGGAATTCCGAGATGTATTTGCTTGGTCATATGAAGAGATGCCAGGAATCGGACCTCAAATTATCGAGCATGATATTAAAACTTATCTAGATGCTAATCTTGTTCGACAATGTCTTAGAGCTATCAATCCCCAAAAAGCCCCTGCTATTAAGGCAGAGGTAGAGAAATTGATTAATGTTGGCTTTATCTACCCAGTTACCTTGACTGAATGGGTATCCAATCCCGTTCCTGTGAATAATAAGCAAGGAAACATCCATGTATGCATGGAATTTTGTGACCTGACTAAGGCATGTCCTAAAGACAACTTCCCGAAACCTTTCATCTATAAGATTCTCGACGAGTGTGCAGGAAGCAAAGTTTTTTCTTTCATGCACAGATTTTTAGGGTATAACCAAATTCAAATTAAACCCGAGGATCAACAAAAGATGAAATTTGTTTCCCCTTGGGGTACTTTCGCATATCGAAATACGCCTTTCGACCTTAAAAACGCCAAAGAAACCTTCCAATGTGTTATGACCTTCGCATTCCATGATCTTAAGCATATAGTCAAATATTATCTTGATGATCTTGTTGCTCACTCTTGTAAGAGAGTGGATCATCCTAAGCACCTTTGACTATTTTTTGAAAGATGATGTCATTACAGAATCCAGTTGAACGGTCATAAATGCATATTTTTCGTTAGGTATGGACGTCTTTTGGTATTTTAAGTTTCTGAGACAAGGATCATGGTAGATCTTTTAAAGGTTGAGGCAATACCTCAATTTCCTCCCCCATGCACTATTTGACAGATTAAAGGTTTACAAGGGAAAGCCAAATTTTTACATTGGTTTATAGTAAACTATGCCAATGTTACTAAGTGTTTCATGCATATTTTGAAGGAGGACACTCATTTTATTTGGGATGAGAGAGCCTAGGAATCCTTCGATGCTTTGAAGAGATCCTTGGTATCGACACCTCTGCTGAGGTCTCCTAACTATAGTAGGGATTACTTTCTTTATTTCACCGCATCCGAGGAGGCAATTGGTATGCTTTTCTTTCACGAGGATGATGAGATCCGCGAGCACGTCATCTACTATCATAGTCAAAACTTAATCGATCCTGAGCTCAAATATTATCACGTTGAAAAGTTATCTTTGGTTGTCATTCATGCAGTCCAATGATTACGCCATTATATATTGCTTTGCAAGACTACTGTGGTTTCTGATGTCAATCCATTTCAATATGTACTTACTAGGTGTATCATAGGGGGAAAATATAATAAATGGATTGTCATTTTACAAGAATTCGATCACGATTTCTCTTCTGTGAAATCTAAGAAATCACTAGTCTTTGCAGATTTAATATCCAACTTCCCATGATTGGACAAGGATGTTATTCATGTTGATTCATTTGCGGATGAACACAATTTCCTTGTCTCATCATCTAACCCATGGTATGGAGACACTGTTATCTATCTTCAAAATTTGAACCTTCCTCAACATATCTCGCGAGATGATCGACGTCATATACGATAACAAGATAAGAATTACATTATCTTCGGAGACACTTTGTATCATCGAGGAATAGACAATATCCTATGTCGTTGTTTAACTCACGAAGAATCTAGGTTAGTTCTAAACAATTTCCACAGTGGGGCTTGTGGTGGTCATCTATTTGGGCTTGCAACAACCCAGAATATTTTGTGAGTCGATTATTTATGGACATCTATCTTTAAATATTGTGTTGAAGTGGTTAAGAAGTGTCACCCCTACCAGGTGTTCACTCGGAAAATGCGCTTGTGTCCAACCCCTCTTCATCCAGTCATTACCGTCGGTCCCTTCACCAAGTGGGGGGTGGACTTTGTGTATTGCAACCAAACTTTGACTGGGGGGAATCAACAATTTATCCTGTCTGTAGACTACTTTAATAAGTGGGTTGAGGCCATGCCTATAATTAAATCCAATGGGAATACTTCCACCTTCTTCGTATTCAATCAAAGTATCGCCATATTTGGTATCCCGAGTGAGATTGTCACTGATCATGGTAGTCACTTTCAGAATGAAATGATGGAAGAGATAGCATCCAAGATAGGGTTTAAGAATGGTCATTCTTCCCCTTACTAACCCAAGGAAAACGGACAGGTAGAGGCCATCAACAAGTCTCTCAAAACCATTTTGTAGAAAATTTTCAGCCAAAACAAGTCTAATTGGCATATTATCCTATATCCTGCACTCTAGGCATACTGAGCCTCAGTCAAGACTGCCACCAGATTTTCACCTTTCCATTTAATACACAGTGTGGAGTTGATATTACCTATTGAATTCAAAATCCCTTCTCTTAAATTGGCAGTCACACTCCTCCCTGACACTTCTGATCTCAAGCGACGCCTCGTACACCTAGGGAGTCTTGATGAGCAATGTTGAGACACCTCTACGGATATCGAGGTGAATAAAAGATGTGTCAAGGTCCATACGATAAGTCTGTCTATCCTCGGTTGTACGCTGAGGGTGAATTGGTCGTTTTATATGATCAAGCCAAAGAACTGATGGGGGTAGGCAAGTTAAAACCCATGTGGAATGATCCCTATATGGTACAACGTATCTTAGAAAAAGGAGCCTATTAGTTATAATATTATGAAGGGAGCATGTTGGTCGAGCCCAGGAATGAGATCTACTTGAAAATATATTACACTTGAGCCCCAAGATTTGGCATAATTATTTGTATACTAATGTAATTTAGTGTATATATATTTTCCCTTTACTTTTTGTTTTCATCTTGCTTATCGAGTTTTCCATTGGTTGGAAAATGTCAATGGAGTCTTCGGTCTAGTTAGGATTCGCAGACGGAGCCAGTCGTCCTACATGGAACTTGGCTTCCACCGCTTGGGTGGTTTACTCACCCGAGGGTCTACTGGTGTCTTCAGGTGGTGTATTCCTAGGGTTGTCCATGAATAATGTGGCCGAGAACTTTTGCGTGATGCCATTTCACATGATATTCTCTCTTTGGAGGTTCTCCCGGATTCCCAATTAGTAGTATGTCAGTTGAACAACAGTTACCGTGTGCGTGATCCTACGTTACTCCGACGATTCCTACGAGTAGGTTGTCTAGAATGATAGTTTGATTTTATTACTTATCATCACATACCTAACATTTATAATTATTTATATGATGCTTATGCTAATTTTGTTTTAGATTGGAATTTGTCACATAACTAAAGAAAAGAAAACAATCTCATCAATGTACACATTATAACATAAGTAAATCTAAAGAACCCTGTTTTATATATATTTCAAAAAATATGATGTTTATAGTACAAAATTGGGGCCAACACCCTCAATACACATATACAACTGACAATACAAAATCCATGGCATCTACACCTATGTTACACATTATTTTGGTCACTCTGGTGATGTCTCTACAAGTGATGTATTCAGGCTCCCACAAGGACTTTTTGTCTAAGAAAAGTGATTGTTGTCTTCTTCCAAAAAATAAATTTTTAAGATGAGTTCGCAGGCTGCCTATATTATAGGATGCGAGAATCCTTCATTCTCACAGGAAACCCACACTTAGGGTGCGAACTGTTCACAGTCTTCTCTATAGGTAGGGTGCGAACCTATTTCAAAGCTTGGAAAAGAGAAGAGGTCACAAAGGTTCTAGAAGGGAATCTTCTAGAAAATGAGTTGGCATTCGCATGGTTGGCATCCTACAGAATTCTCAGATTTAGTGGGATCATCCTCATCCATTTAACCATCTCTCCTTCTCCTTTATATTAAAAGGTTTCTCATGGAAAAAATATTGAATGAAGAAATGGTGAAAGAATTGTGTGAAGAACTCTGTTTGGACATAAGCTTGAAGACACTATTCCATCTATCGAGTTGTATTGGATCTTCTTCATGCAAATGTAGAGAAAGAGTGTGTGTTGGAACCAAGGGTCACTGAAAGGAATCTTGCGACATCAAGGCGATCTGGTTGTATCTTCTACTTTCATTTTATATAATATAGTGGCATGTCCCTTTCCCATAAAATTACTCTTATTTTATTGCATAACTCCTTGATCATATGCATAGGTTGACATTGAATATACTTTGTTATCTTCACTTTCGTTGGTTTGTGTTGTCTTGGACCTGATTTCAGAAGAGCACCAGAGTGAAGCAGGAACAACAAATACCTAAGGAAGTGATATAAAGTTATGTCACTCATTCCTTCTTAGTAGTAGATTCAATGACTACAACTTAGAGAAAGAGTCGTGTCCTGTCCTATTTTGTTCTAGATCCAGGTGGATCTAGGGAGATATGTTAGTGTCAACACCTACCGATTTGTTCGATAACATCCTGTGGCACCGAATGTATGTCATGATAAAAAAATACAGCGTTTGCGTTATGTCAAAAGAGTCGCACCCAAGCTCTAGGCACACCAACCACTTGTCACTGCATGGCTTCTGACAGATCCTCTACCTAAACCAACGGAATCCTATGTGTCAAATGAGACAGGTTTCTCTGCACACTTTGAAGGATTCTCTCTGCTTCTCCTCCCACCACCTCATCTCCTCGGTGCCTCTGACGATGTCATGGAAGCCTGTCTAGCCATTGGGGACCTATGTTTGTGTCACACAAGTGTATAGTTAGTACTCAAGA
The DNA here is from genome assembly GCA_009831015.1 of Picea engelmannii. Classification (NCBI taxonomy): domain Eukaryota; kingdom Viridiplantae; phylum Streptophyta; class Pinopsida; order Pinales; family Pinaceae; genus Picea; species Picea engelmannii. The sequence goes on along the minus strand of ML786412.1, from coordinate 127,220 downwards.
ATCATCCAATTTTTTTTTTTGTTTTCCTATAATAAAATACAAAACAAATGAAATATTTGAAAACTTTGACATACCTATGTCCCTGTAGGCAGTCCTTGGTGGCAGTGGCATGTCAGGGTCCCCTCTGAAGTCAATCCCTACATGGGGGTAGTCATCCAGGGAAATGACCTGTCATCTCTACCAGTAAAAGAAATCATCGTTGTAGGGTGTGGGAACCCTATCTCCCCCCTGCCATATCATTACCTCGGTCCACCATGCCATGGCTAGATCTTGATGTCCTTGAGGAATGATCTCGACTCTAGGTCCCAAACCTGGAACCCACTCAAAGAAAAAGATACACAATATAGATGCAAACCCAAAGTTCCTCTTGTCACCCTGCATGCATCCTGTCAATTGGCTCTTGATATTAGCCAGTAATGAGGTGCACCAATCATACACCGTGGTTCTCAAGCACTCTACATAATAGAACATGAGCGACTTCAATGCCTGGTTCAATGAAGCCAATCCTGTGATCCTGGTCAAAGCTAGGACAATAACCTTGAGGCTGATATTGTTTATCGCTTGAATGGGGAGTTGACTCCTGAACTTCTCAGTCCCTTCTATAGAGTGAGCATCTATGTACTCTTCTATCTTCATATCGCTCCCATCTCCTTGGGATTTGAGGTTCATCACCTCACCCCAACGTTGAATCTCTCACTGTCTGGATCCAAGTAATCCACAAGCAACTGTATCTGTTGGACACACCTACCACACTTAGAGGGGGGGTGAATGAGTGTGGGGCTCTTTTTCCCAAAACTTCCCTCTTTCACAAAACTCATCAATTAGCATTCAATATTTATTTATTTACCCATTTCTATCATTTATAACTAGTTAGATGTAGGCACATATCATCAATATATAATCAACAAGTCATCATCACAATGGACACAAAGAACACAAGATGTATGTACAATTTTCTTTTTATTATGGACTACAATCCTTGGGTTTATCAGCAACAACTGAATAGAGTAGAACTCTACAAGAGCACCATCTCTATATGCAAGACTCAACTTACATTCTCAGCACCAACTAAGATGAGGCAACAATCCTCAAAAGATATCAATATGTCAACAGGTACGCAACCTATCAGTAGTGCAGCCCATGTGTGCATGTGCCCTTGCTCACTACAACCCACATGTGAATGTGAACAGTGTATAATGTCATAAGCGTCTGCTTCTAAGAAACTAGGGATTTTCTTTTATTCATATGCTTAGAACCCTTCTGTCTTCCACTGTCCAAACTGACCCACAACCAGTCACAACACATCCAAGCTCTCTCCAATAGCTTTCTCATGCTCCACATCAAATCAATATGAATGCTATCTCAATCATGTATAAATAGCTAGTATATTATAGAAATCATGTCACTACTGAATCACAAGAGTGTTTCTCACTCCATCAACCAAATCAACCAAATTGAACCACATCATAGAATCCATACCAAGAATTCCCTAAGCATTCACAACATATCAAACAATAGCATCTATCAAGACAATAATGAAACCATACCAGTGTCTTAGTGATAGATCTGAGGCCATAGAATGCAGATCTGGAACCTTCCTTGCCATCCAAGAGCTTGGCACCAGCTCAAACACAAATCTCCATGAGGTTATTTAGTCCATGCTCCCTATACATAGTCATCCCGCGTGTACACTCACCCTATACATAGCTAGCCCACGTGTACATGCACCCTATACATAGACATCCCACGTAGGCATCAGAAAATAGGGTTTCTGTGAATCCGAAACTTTTGCCGTCAAGATCTCCGACATTGCCGAAACTTTGATGCGTTCATGAGATCCTCCTCTCACTCTCTTCTTTAGAATAGATCTTCAATCATGCTCAAGAGATCCATACTAATAAGATTCTCTCACAAGAAGCTCTCCATCAATACTCCAAAAGATATTCACAAGAAGCTCTCCATTAATCCACAAGGATTCTCTCCAAATGTATATTTTACAAGAGATCCTAGCTTCTTATTTATACTTTCATCTTCTAGGTCACTTAACCCATTTTTAGGTTA
>ML786412.1:100312-114004 GCA_009831015.1 Picea engelmannii | reverse complement strand
TTGATAGGACTTGAGAGTCCACTAAGAATCGTCTCGAGAGCCAATGCATCATTCTTATTTCCTTCCCTTTGAGCTACTAACTTTGACTTGTTCTTCAATGGAACATATCCACCGATGGTTGCCTTCCAAATAGCTGCTCCCATTGTCTGCAAATACACTCTCATCTCTATTCTCCAAGTAGAATAGTTTTCCTCATCAAGGATCGGAACTTCATCATCCATTTGTGTGTCTATGGATCTCCTTCAAGATTGTTAAGGCTTGTAGTGAAGGCCTGCTCTGATACCAATTGTTGGAAACACCTACCACACTTAGAGGGGGGGTGAATGAGTGTGGGGCTCTTTTTCCCAAAACTTCCCTCTTGCACAAAACTCATCAATTATCATTCAACAATTATTTATTTACCCATTTCTATCATTTATAACCAGTTATATGTAGGCACATATCAACAAAATATATCAACAATATATCATTAACAAGTCATCATCACAATGGACACAAATAACACAAGATATATGTACAATTTTCTTTTTATTATGGACTACAATCCTTGGGTTTATCATCAACAACTGAATAGAGTACAACTCTACAAGAGAACAAGATCTATATGCAAGACTCAGCTTACATTCTTAGAACCAAATGAGATCAGGCAACAATCCTCAACAGATATCAATCTGTCAACAGGTACGCGACTTGTCAGTGGTGCAGCCCGTGTGTGCACACGCCCTGGCTCACTATAACCCGCATGTGAACGTGACCAGTGTATAATGTCACAAGCGTCTGCTTCTAAGAAACTAGGGTTTTGATTTTCTTCATATGCTTAGAACCCTTCTGTCTTCCACTGTCCAAACTGACCCACAGCCAGTCACAACACATCCAAGCTATCTCCAATAGCTTGCTCATGCTTCACATCAAATCAATATGAATGCTATCTCAATCATGTATAAATAGCTAGTATACCATAGCAATCATGTCACTACCGAATCAAAAGAGTGTTTCTCACTCCATCAACCAAATCAACCAAATTGAACCACATCATAGGATCCCTACCAAGAATTCCCCAAGAATTCACAACATATCAAACAATAGCATCTATCAAGACAATAATGAAACCATACCAGTGTCTTAGTGATAGATCTGAGGCCATAGAATGCAGATTTGGAACCTGCCTCATCATCCAAGAGCTTGGAACCAGCTCAAACACAAATCTTCATGAGGTTATTTAGCCCACACTCCTTGTACACAGTCAGCCCATGTGTACACTCACCCTATACACAGCCAGCCCATGTGTACACGCACCCTATACACAGACAGCCCGCGTGGGCATCAGAAAATAGGGTTTCTGTGAATCCAAAACTTTTGCCGTCAAGATCTCCAACATTTCCGAAACTTTGATGCATTCATGAGATCCTCCTCTCACTCTCTTCTTTAGAATAGATCTTCAATCATGCTCAAGAGATCCATACGAATAAGATTCTCTCACAAGAATCTCTCCATCAATACTCCAAAAGATATTCACAAGAAGCTCTCCATTAATCCACAAGGATTCTCTCCAAATGTATATTTTACAAGAGATCCTAGCTTTTTATTTATACTTTCATCTTCTAGGTCACTTAACCCATTTTTAGGTTACTTAACCCATTTCTAGGTCACTTAACCTATTTTCCTTATTTTAGGGTTAACCACATTCCATGAATAGAAAGTTCTCCAATGCTTTATCATTTAAATATTCCTTCTTGATTTTGTCACTTTACTTTATCATTTAAATAATCCATATTGATTTTGTCACTTTACTTTATCATTTAAATAATGATTTCTTCTTTTCAAGCATTTTTACTTCTTTGACCTTTTGGGGCTTCAACCCTTCATATGGGGGTCCTCCAAGTTCATAAGGCCATAACTCTCAAACCATGAGGAGTTATGTGACATTCCACATACCAACGGAAATGGAATGTCAAGCACTATCCATCTAGGATAGTTTCACCAACAACTTCATTTATATTCATCTCATTATTCTACATACAAGCATGGGTTCTCCAACCATTCTTCTAGGATAACTCATTCCATAAAACGTCTTCCCGTGAGGGCTTTCACCATAAGGGGACCACTTTGGAGTTCATCCATTTGTGCACCTTATCAACCATGATAAGACACTAATGATTCATCTTTGCATCGATTGGTTTCCATTTGGACATATATAATTCTCATAAAGGGAATCATATCAATCAATTACTTGACATCATTCAATGACATCAATTAAACCAAATCATTTACATCAATGACATATGATCCAACAATCTCCCAAATAATCAAACCATTGGTATCAATGACAACATGATCCAATAGTAGCAACCTCACTTGGGCCCTCATCCCTTTGAGTTCCCAAAATTTGTACAACCCACATATTTTCAAGACCATTTGGGCCCCCGTATCTCTTTCCATAGTAGCATCTACCTCTTCATGTTCTCTTTCCCTACATTCTAGCACCATCCTTCCAAAGAAACATCAATTTTTGAGTTAGCAACCATAAAAAACCTTGTTTATGGACTTGTACGTGGGTTGCAACATTTACAGTCATGTATAGGGATGAGTACACGCAGTATATATCTTACACAGTTGCGTATAACCTCACGTATATGCGACCCGATGAGTGGTAGCCCACATACACCTAAATACCTAATTTGTGCCTTAAATAACTCAAATTTTGAAACCTAAATAAAAAATGTAATCCACTAGAAATGAAGAGGAGGGGAAGAGGACTTACGTGGTCCAAACGATCTCTAATTCCATCACTCGATGCTCTAGCAATCACTAGTTGAAGATTGGAGGTAATTTGGTCCAATTTTCACTATTTGGGTAAAAAAGTCAAATGACATAGTATAATTTGGTTTTTGTTACTATTTATAGTACTTTTTACCCACTTTATATAGTTTCAGATCATATTTTCTCCTAATGGACTAATACAATAGTGGATTGAGTTGGTTTTTGTAGTTTTCACCAAGGATTCTTGTTGTTCTTAGCGTCATATTGACTACTCGTAACTATGGATAAGTATTTTTGCTACCCAACATATAGGATAGGTATCCGTTCCACCACGCACATTTGCATTATCCTATAAATTTCACTCATATTCCTTAGGTACGAACCCATTTTTTACTACACAAAACCCTCCATATGCTACAAGACGTGTCGTTATACAATGGTAAAGACTTACCAAACATGGGTACTATTATAAACTAGGTCTGCACCCCTGCCCTTTTCCCTCCTTTACCCTATCCATCCATCAATTTTGAGTTTTTTGGTTGTTTGCTTAGCTTATCCTCCATTTTTCTTCATTTAGCTTCATGACCCTTGCTTGTCTGTACTTATTTTGCACCATATGTTTTCTTTCTTGAAAAGGGATCGCATGTTCTAGTTTGAGTTTCGAACACTCGTCATCATATTTTCCACTAAATGAGCATGTAGCAGGTCCACCGAGTCTTTTTTGTGTGTGCAAGAGCTATCCAGGTTCGAAACATCCATTGAAATCTCAGTAAGCTTCTGCATAAGCTATTAGTGAATCAATTCAGTCCATGTCAGACTCGAAATACATAAAAAAAATGGGCTGACTTGATGGACGATGAAGATATGGCATTGATGTAAGATCGATGGTTCTCATGGTACTCGGTTTTTCATAATGTGGAGAAAATAATTTTTGTCCCAGAGTACCTAACTTCCACACTAATCCATATTAGTAGCATCTCCATCCTCCCAATCAATGGTCCTCACTCAATTCCGGACCTCCCCAACCTTTCTACCTTTAATGGTAGGGGGGGGTCTAGAAAATTGGTTTCCCCATGCTTGGGCCCACCTATCGTGGCACCTCCTCATGATTTAGAACCCCCCCTCTCTAATCCTCTTACCACCAACACCCCCCTCTGGAATCCTACCAGAATACCTCCCGATACCGTCCCTCTCACCATGCATCTTCTATCCTCCACTCACCTCCACTCACACCCCTATTGTCCCCGCATATCTCTCCAACCTCTCATTACATTACACCTGTCTTCCACCACTCGATATTGTCCACTTCTCATAATCTAACCCTCCTCTCACCACACACCACCTATCAACCTCTCGTCCACATGTCATTCCATGTCACCTCCACTTGTCTCCACTCCATCTGCGTCCATGTTGCCCACGTCCACTCATCTCATTCCCCTATTGGATGAGCACCTACACACACTCTAGTTCACAACCAATTATATATTCCCCATGTCCACTTGACTAACAATAGTGTAGTTATCCAAGCAATACAGGTGGTAGTTAGCAGGGCCAACAACGGGTTGCATTTAGCTGCTAAAAGTCCATAGGATAAGCAGATAACCTGAAGCTCTGCTCATGCAGCCGGTCATCTCCATAGTCCTCAAACAACTCGCACACACTTTAATGCTCAAAATGTCACTTACTTCTACCACTCCGAGTCATTTTCTGCCAATTCAAGTTTATCCAGCTCATGCATCCTTTCAGTCTCAAAGACAGTAGTAGTTTTAGTTGATTGATTCATGCAGTCTCCTAGATTAGATTTAAGAGTGTTCTTCTGTGTATGATAAGAACCACTCTTGTTCATTAAGTCCTGTAGGAAGTATACATGTTGTACTCCATGCATGTTTTAGTTAAATTAATAGTTTGTTCTATAATCAATTATCTAGAATTGGGTCTCAATCCCAGATGGATGAGAACCTATGCAATTCTGATAAATATGTAGTCTTTGTATGTTTCAAGGGTGGGGAGTTTTTGGAAGGAAAGTAGAAGCATCATGGGAATTTGACCTGTTCAGATAACTGTAAAGTTCTCCACCTAGTGAATATATGTTCATGACAATTGTGTTCTTTACTCAAATCTTTATGTGTTTATTCTTATCTTGAATCCAGATTTTGTGATGTGTGCAATGTATGTTTCCTTATTCTTTCAGCTACTATTTTAGTTTATCTCTTGTTGACTATGCAACCTATTATACAACTATTTTTCAGTGAAAGATCCATTATTTTGCAACCTGTTGAACGATTTTCATCTAGATATTTGTCTAGGTCTTGAGATAGTATCTTAAGCTGTATTTTCCATACAACAAGTGGCTCATTGCATTGCTTGTTGTGGTTATCAATGTGTGTTTTTTCATACCCTCAATTGTCACTTAATACCCATACCATTAGCAAAGGAGAACCTACTTTTATACTCTGTGGCCTGTCCTACCAGAGAACCATCTTTGAAAACCCATCCTTAAGCTTACCAACAAAACCTACTTGTAAAAACCAAGCATTACAAAATTGAGGTGGCCTAGATTTTCCATTTAGCAGTCAAGTGTAGACCTTAGGACCAACATGTACCCTAGTTAGATCCTCTACTCCATTTAGTTCCCATGCAGAGATTTTTCTGTAGGACTAGGAGTCCCTTATAGCTAATACATGACTTTATGTTGAGCCTCATTTCTCACTCATAAACATGCTGACATATACCTAGAGGACTCCCAATCGAGTTTGAGTTAAGCTCTTTTCCGACTCATTTTCAAAAAGAGAAAATATTGCCGAGTGAACTTGTCTCTTTCACACTCGTAAATTGGATTTGAAAGGACGTCTATTTGGTACAAGTTTATCCCTTTTTCACACCAATTAGAATAATATTATGAAAAATAACATTTTTTTTTGTTAAGTTGTCAATGCATATGATGCCCTTGCTTGCAGTATTGAGTCTATAGTCAGTTCTCACTTTGCGTTATAAACTGTTTGCCTCAGTAGTTTTGCATCTTCAACCAAGAATAGATCGTTTATATCCTTTTCAACTTGACACCCTGTACCCAGGAGGGAAAATTCCCCCTAGTGTCCATCTCCCCCATGCACCTCCTTGCATTGAGCATAGGTATGTTCCACTACTGGAACTAGTTTTTCTTACTTGTGACACTCATTTCCTACTCTGTATCATAGGATATAACATTCATTTGACTATGAGAAAATAAAAAAATATGGGCGGGAAGGGAGTATTATCTTATATTGGAAGCAATCGTGTCGCCTTTGAACATAGCACAAAGTTATTGAGTACACTTGTCATCATAATTTTCGGTTTAGCATGGCCTTAGGAATCTCAACTCATTACCGAGAGTTTTCTCCCCCGATTGGTTACTCTTCTAGTCCCTATGGAGAATTTGATTGATGCCTCCTGCATCTCATGGTTTCATCATTGAGTCCATGTTGCCAGAGTCTTCCATAAGTCTCATGCTCTTGTTCAAAGGATGTCTATAAACCTGTGTCGGCCATTTCTCAGAACTCTTGACTTTGCATGTTGTCCATACCCTCAGTTTGTCTCAGAATCACATGAATTTGTATTCCTATTACACACCCTAGTCCTACTTTCCTTATTAGTAGGTAAAATTAAACCCAAAAATCAACATTTCATCATTGGTCATTGACAGGGTGGTTTCCCTTGTGTTTGACGACAAGACATCTATTCACATATTGGGATTCATGTAGTGTCTTGGATTCCACTAGCCTTATTGTTGGTTTCCTCACCTTTGTCAGTAGTTTTCCTCATTGTTTGTTATTCATAGGGTCTTTTTCATGTACCGCTTGCACCTAACACATGAAAAATATGCACAAGGTCGTTGGTTCGTGAACATGTTCTTCGTCCAATTTCCTCCAAATCATGAAGCTCCTACTTTGTACCTTGTGTTGAATGATGAGAGATTCCTTAATGCTTTCTTTTCAATGGATCTCCTTCCATTGAATTCAACTCATCTATTCTAGAAATGATACCTAGAGTCTTATGAGTACCTAGAGGCTTGCATTCATTAGTGGCAGGTTCTCTTGCCATCGAAAGTTTGGAATACATCAATGTCTCATGATTGATGGATTCTTCAAGTGTTCAACTCCGACTCCTTTATTCACACTTGTAAGAATGTAATCAGTGCCTTGATACCTACTTTCATCATTGGTAGGTTGTCTCGCATTTGTTAACAGTATGCCTCAATGACTGGTAATCAAACAAAGTCTCATTGTGTTCGAATTCAACTCCTTTATTCACACGATGTAGACTTTCACCTTTGGCATATTGTGTAGAATACTTGAAGACATCAGTATGTAGCCACAACTTTCTTAAGTTGTTTCTTCCTTTTCATTGGACCAGTACCTGTGTGACTTCAATGATCATGGGAGATCATACTGTACTCCATTGTATACAGATATACTCAGAATGATTTTGAGATTGGTTTCACTAGGCCTTGTTCATGACTATGAGATCCTTTGGTATGTAACCACATTTGTATTTTACTATTCATGGCCATGGAGAGTTGTTTGGCATATTTTCACATGGATCTGTAGTGTAATTCAAATTGGCATCCATGTATGCAAAGTCAATACAAATTGTAATGAGTATATAGTTCTTCCAGATGGTTCCCCATTACTCCACTTCTGGGTTTTTATAATGTATTTTGGCCATCGCAGATATTCCTCTGACCTCACACATTAGAGGGCATCTATTATATCAAGGTTTTCGTCACCCCATGCAATCTTGCACATAAGGCCTTTTTCCATTTCCCCATGCAAACTTTTAATACCTTTTTACAAATCCCATAGATAAAAATACAATTTTTCCACATATACGTACCTTGCCTACTATACAACATGTGTATATGAAGGTTGCACCACTACATCCCACGTACATTAGGAAATGTGCCCAAAACTGAAAAATGGTATCGGGTTTCCATGTCACGATAGGAGATCAATGATCCTTGGCCTTCCATATACTGGAAATGTTTCGACTTGACCCTTCAATTCCACTTGAAGGCTATAAATGGGCCAATTCCGAGCTATGGAAAAGAGGAGAAAGAATTCAACTTTGAGAGCAAAGTTACTCTAGAGGAATTATTCACTTCACATTGAGTCTGCATCCCTTTATCCTTTAAGTATGAACACAGTGTTCAGCCCCCAAGATCTTCCCTTATTGATTGAGAACTTCATTATCTCTTTTATATGAGCTTTCCTTTGGTGGAGGATTGAAGTGGTGGAGGCCCAGCTAGAAGGAACTCAGTTTCTTGGTTCTAAATCATGCTGACACAGAAGTATGTAACTTATTCACTTCTGTTGATTATATGATAATAGAAATACTCTTTTCTCATCCAATTGATATCTTGAAAATATTTAAATTATTATTCCATGGGCGTATTTGTTATGTATGTTAAAGGATTATGCTATTGAATGTGATAACATTATATATATTATCACCATATGCTTTCATTTCTTAGTTGTTGAGGACTAGTTGCATGTATATTTCTTTGGGTCAAGTGCTCAATGATGGACTTCATCGAATGTATGGATGAGGTAGACCTTTTATATTGTCTTTCTATCATATTTTTTTTATATATAATACTTGATAATAGAGTTGATTTATGTAATCATTTCCGTCTATTGTGGTTTTCCCCCAGCCATAGAGATATTTTCCTCGTAACACACAAATCATCTTCATCTGGTGCTTCCTATTCCACATGATAGCATGATATTAACTCTTTGACTGTCTGTTTGTTTTGTTGTTGATATTATCTCATGATTTTCACTTCCGGTTCATCAAAAAATATTATTCCCCATATCAGATTCAACGCTGAATCAATGTTGGGGTTCTCATGTTCAAATGAGAAGGTTACTACAAAATTCTAATGTAATTGTGTCCACTATGTAGTGCCTCTATGCATCTCCTGGTCTTTCTACCAGTTCCATGGGATTCCTTCCAATGTATGGATAAAGTAATGATGCAATTCCTATGGTGGTGTCATCGTCCATTGTGTCTTGCACTTCTCCAAGTGTTCCATTGGTGTTTCTTGTCCATCATACCTCTACATTTTATTGCTCCCTTGTTCTACGCCAAATCTAATGCGCAATAGTCGTTTACACTGATACTAGTCTTGAATTGTTTCTTTGTGTGCACCCCACCATCTTGCAGGTGTTTCATTGAGTTCCATATATAGGGATAAGAGCATATGATTTTATAACACTTCCTCTTCATATTTTTTCAATAATTCCTCTAAGTCATTTAGCCCATGAAAGCTGGGAGGTTCTCTTACGTCTGTATCAACCCATCTTACTACATGATCTATTCTAGCGCACCTCCCTGTGGAAACTTCATGTAATCATTGTTGCCAATTTTCCAAACCTGTGTCTAAGTTAGAAGCACATGATGTAATGCTTATCCAACTGAGTACCCCATTTGTAGTTGGGTTAACATAATCCTCTTGTCGTGCGGTGGTTCTATAGAACTGGTTTATTTCTTCCATATCCTTCCTAGCCCGATATCAAAGGGGAATTGTTGTTGATATTTGGAACAACAGGTCTATGGTTGGGTGGAATGTCCTTCCCAAGAAGATAGTTTCACAAGCATTTTATAAAAGATAAGTGTTTATCAATTTTTTCCAATTATTTATGAGTTCAGGGTGTGCGTTTAATCTATGAAAGATAATGATTTTATATCTTGTTATAAATGTTTTATCAGTTATGTTCATGGTCATTTAGAGTGTTGTATATGTATTTAATTATGGGAATCAGAAATTAGTTGAATATGTGTTTAAATTGTAGCCAGTAAGCTATAGGATTTTGATTAGCAAAAGAAAAATTTGTTTTAAGTGTTGTTTCTCATAGTAATGTTCCCTGGTTAAGCTGGGGAACGCTACACAAAAAAAAATTGGTTGAGCATGAACCGAGACTTTAATTTTGTAAGGAATTTAGGTACATCTCCATAAATATTTCACACTTCCCCATTTCCTTTTTATCTGGATGAGGCAATTATATACAAGGAGCTCACTACATGGCCTGGAGTCCTCAAAAAACAAAAACGATCAGGGATATCTTACACTATGCCTGCGATATCACAACTATCGACTCTGATACATACCAGGGGTGTAGTCCCAAGCAGGACCACAAAAAAGAGAGAATACATTACCCCAGTGTAAGATGATGAAGAGGATGAAGGAAAAGAGGAGACACTACCTCAATCTGCTCCACTCCCATTCTGGTCCATTCCATATGACGCCACTAATTCAGGTAAGTAGTTACATGACGTCTTTGATACTGATTATCCTATAAAGAAACAATGCATTGATTCTTAGTCCAAGTTTACCACCGACTCCATTATCAAAGAGGACATTCCTCTATCTTCCCTTCGACCTTCGACTCACACCACTACCCCCATTCTCTCCTTAGTCCCCATCATAACCATTATTGATGACCCCCCAGTTAAGCCCAAATGTACCCTTTTATTGAGGAACTCACTAACTGATATCCCATTCACTACTGCATCATTATGTTGGCACAGGGGCAGACCCAGGGTTCAACACTACAACAACGCACCAACAAAACCCTAACTACCAGCCCTTTCGGCAACACCTGCGAAGTAGATGAAGTCTCACCTGAGGTAAAGGCAGGGGTGGTTGCAGGACTCAAGTGTCTGCAACCTTAGCTGGGATACAAATCTATGATTATAATACTTAACAGAGCACTTTAGCATCAACAGTTCATCAATATTCAACCAATAACTATTGCGCAGATAGAACATAGCATCACATCATTCACTCATATCTGAATTATTTAAGAACTTTATCATAAACATGCAGTTTATATCTAGCAGATCATGCACTAAGCACCTTCATATAGGTCAAATCTAACATTCTTACACATCATTAGCACAAAGCATCAGCATATTTATCTATCTCTATCAAAGCACTTAGCAAGAGAAGTTATAAACACATCAATACAAGCACAAAGCATAACAACACAGTGTTTATGTGGTTCACCCCAACCCTAGGGATACATCCACAAACTCTTCTTCTTTATTGTCTTTAGTCAATCAGTTACAAGTAAAGAGCCTCAAAACCCTACATCGCCTAGGACAGGAGATCTGTGCACCTCGCTAGATATTCCTTCACTGCATTATAGCACAAAGCACTTCAAAGCCTATTACAATGCCTTGCACCTAGCTCTGCAAGTGTCTCCCAGTATGCACAGAGCATCTACAAACCATACTTACACTTACCACTTAGCTTATCAGCCTTACATCACATAGATCCCTTCTCCCTTTCTTACATAGCCTAGACATCTATTTATACATTAAAAAATAGGCCTAAACATGGGTAAACCCATGGGTCGACATCCCATGCCCGTTACATAATCGAAAAAACCCAAAAAGGACCCAAAAAAGGGGCCGAGATCCGTGATCTCTGCTTCATCTTGCGATCCTCCTTCAATAGGCTGTCGAAGTTCAAAAATAGGTCAAACTTGACCAGATCACTCAAAACTTGGTCAAGGGCCAACAGGCCCCCAACACTCACCTATGACTCATCCCGAGTCACTCTGATGTAGGAAGTTCTACTTCAAATGATTTGATCTTGGCTCGAACTGCTTCAAATTTATACTGTGCTACAAGCTCTTTTTCAACAAACTCTTGAATGACTGCATCATTCACAGGTCCTTCCAGGCATTGTCCTATTGTGGTGATAACCTACTACAGTTCTTCTCCTTGGCCTTCTACCTCTGTAAACAATTGGTAGGCCTTATCTTGCACAAGTTGGATTTTATGAGTTATCTCCATAACTCTTCTCTGGATAGTATGGATTTGTTGCTGGGAAGTACGATGCTCTTGGGATCTCTTCATTCTCTCCACAGCTGTCAGGGATTTCAGCTGTGCCTGTAGTGTTTCTTTATGCTGCTTCACTTCTTGGAGCTGCGACTCCAGTTCCTGCAATTTTGGGTTCTCGATAAGTTTCTCATATGTCTGGGCACTGCAATCAACGAATTTATTGCATTCTAAGGTAAGGGATTTTAGCCTTTCAACTATGCTCCTGACAGCTCATTCTCTTTGTTCCTTTACCTCCTATGGGGTCTCGAGCATAGTGCATATTTCTAGGTATACGATGCGTTGTTGCAGCTACTTGATCACTTATTCAAGTTGCGCTACTTTCTTTGTGACTTGATCCTCTGTCTTTACTTCTATGATAGTCACAGAGCATAGTTCTTTGTTGACCATTTCATTCACTTCAAGTTGCTCGGTGAGAAACTCTTCCTTGCCTTGCTGCAGTTGTGCCTTTTCTTCATTGAACTTCTCTTGGAGAGAACTCTTTTCCTATTCGACAGCTCGACATTTTTCTACAAGTACTCCCTGTACTTGTACCAAAGCTTGGGTGGCTTGCGTTGTTTCCTCTTGTGCTCGTCGAAGGCGAGCTTTGACTGTATCAATGAGATGGTGGAGTTGGGCTGGCTCATCTCCCGATTCTAGTGTTCCCAATGGCAGAGGCACAGTGGAGAATACGCATCTCGACTGTAGTGCCTGCTGCACTCCTTGGAGTTTGACCTCAATTATATTGTACATCTCCTCCTGCTTAACTTCTTTCTTCTCTGCTATCTCCAACGAAGAATCATTCATGGCTGCTATGATGAAATTGAAATCATCCTAGGTGAGGATGGTCTACATCTTATTTATAGGGGCTTTTGATCTCTTCTAGGAGGATGCAAGATACCAGATATATAAAATATGCAGAACATAAATGAAATGCTAGAAATGGCAGAATAACAGTAAAATATCCAGCATAATCTTCACAATACACAAAAATGATATACAAAATAACAATAGAAATAGCACTTTGATTCAGATAGAAATGTTCACAGGCCTCTTCGAGGGGGAAACATCTATTCGAGCAGTGCTCTGTTAAAATAATCTCCAAGCTAGGGTTCTCATACCCTTGACCCTTATTTATACTAAATATGTCTATTAAGAGAAGCATCTAGAGGAATATCCTTCTAGAAGCGGAAGCTTCTATTAGGTCTTCTTACATCCTCCTTATTCTATTTTATTGAAAGGCCTTATTAATATTGACCTTTATTACATCCAAATACATTGATCTACCTATGTGCGGGTTATGACCTTAACATGTCCGCCCCCTTAAAAACAGCCTTGTCCTCAAGGCTTGAGATGTGGAAACTGTTGTAGAATTGTAGCTGGTTCCTAAGTGGCATCTGCTGGAGTCATATCTTTCCACTGTACTAGCACTTCCTTGATGGTTATCTGACGCAGGCGATGCTCACGCTAGTCCAAAACTTCTTCTGGTTGTATCCAAATGGATCCTTCTTCAGCTAACTCTGGAAGGTTGGTTTGAATTTGGCATCTGGTTCCAATCACCTTCTTCAAGCATGAAACATCAAAAACAAGATGTAGCTTCGACTGACTGGGCAGAGCTAACTCATATGCGACTTGTCCCACACACTTGAGAACTGTGTAAGGGCCATAAAATTTGGGTGCTAGCTTCTGACACTGCTCGGCCTTGAGGGAAGTTTTCTTATATGGTTGCAGTTGTAGAAACACCTAATCCCCTTCTACAAATTGACGTTCGGAGCGAACTTGATCTGCTTGCTGCTTCATTCTATTATGGGCCATGACCAAGTTCTCTTTAAGGGTATGAAGGATATCCTCTCAGACTGTAAGTGTTTGGTCAACTGCATGGACCTTCGAGGTACCCGGTAAGTATGAGAGAACTGAAGGTAGCTTCTGTCCATACACTGCTTCAAAAGGAGTCATGCGAGTGGCTATATGGTATGTAGTGTTGTACCACCATTCGGCGAGGGGTAACCATTGAGCCCACTGGTGTTGTTTTTCAGAGGCAAAGAACCTCAGATATGTTTCCAAACACTT
>ML786412.1:80594-91618 GCA_009831015.1 Picea engelmannii | reverse complement strand
TGTCGGTTTAATTTGTTTATGTTCCCCAAGGGTTAGGTATTCAAGGGTTCTACAGACAAGGGTTTGCCCTGTGCTATAGCTCTTTGATATACGTGCGAGGTCCAATAGTAGTACTCGGCCCAATATCTTAGGGCACTAACTAAGGAGGATAGACCGTACCCTTAGCCATACTACCCGACTACCTAGGTACTAGAGAGTATCTTCCCGAGTGTTGTTCTCGATGACACTATAGCAGTCCGGCGGCCGATAGGTTTATCTAAAGAGGGATTCAGGAAATCTAGGCCGATCCGTACACAGGTTCTGTCTGATGCGTTACCACTCGAAGGGGTACCAACAGGGGTTACAAGGGTGGCCAATAGATGTGCGCTTAAGAACCACTTGTATTTCCTGCGTGTATGAATCCCTCAACCGCGGGTTTATGCGCATAACAACAGATCTCTGTGGCTTAAAGACTCCAGAATACGTCTCTACCCTGAAAAAAAATACCCACAATTTCTGCCAAGGAAAGTGCTCTGATACCACTTGCAAGATACCAGATATATAAAATATGCAGAACATAAATGAATGCTAGAAATGGCAGAATAATAGTAAAATATCCAGCATAATCTTCACAATACACATAAATGATATACAAAATAGCAATAGAAATAGCACTTTGATTCAGATAGCAATGTTCACAGGCCTCTTCGAGGGGAAACCTCCAGTCGAGCAACGCTCTATTACAATAATCTCCAAGCTAGGGTTTTCATACCCTCGACCCTTATTTATACTAAATATGTCTATTAAGAGAAGCATCTAGAGGAAGATCCTTCTAGAAGCGAAAGCTTCTATTAGGTCTTATTACATTCGCCTTATTCTATTTTATTGAAAGGCCTTATTAATATTGACCTTTATTACATACGAATACATTGATCTACCTATGTGCGGGTTAGGACCTTAACAGAGGAAGGTTTCAGGGGGGAAACCTTCATTTTCTTTGAGGGGTCCTCCTCATCTCTGGGCAGTGTTACTTCTCCTTTCCTTTGTTCATATTTTGTGCCATATATCTCTTCTCCATCACCTCCTTTCTATGGTGACATGGAAGCAGTCTTCACTGAGGCACTGCTTAAATCTTGTACTTCATCATTCTTCTTTGTTTTGCTAGGTCTAAGTGTATCCTGCACAGCTTCTGGGCTGTCGATGTTGGATATCTCTACAGGGTCTACTGGAATAAGGAGGTGAGTAGACCATTCCTTAGTAATATCCTCTAAGTCCTCCTCTATCATCTTATAATAGGATTGAAGTTGTTGTTTGTGCTCACTGGCTCGCGATGTGATATAAATGAAATGTCAATCATCGTTGAGCTTCCTCAAAGGCCTGAATCGGTGTGTAGTGTTCAGTGTCATGTGAGGCTTGGACTGTATGGATATCTTTAGATGATTGTAGTATGTATGGAACATGGAATTTTATTTCCATGTTTTATTCATGTCTCTTAAGTACCATAATGAACTGAACTTTGCGGCCAATGGTTCGAAAGGCTCGATGTCCAAGAAGGTCGCACCTTCCGGCATCTCCCAGGCAATGAAATATATCAGGATCAAGAGCCATCTGAAATGGAATTCATATCCTTGATTTTGCGCTTCTCTGCAGTCAAGTTCCAATTGGTTCACCAGGTACTTCTCCCAATTCATTTGTAGGCCCTCTGTGCACTTCCCTACGAGGTCTACTACAAAACTAGTCACTTGGGTGGGTCGGTTCTTGCATACTAACTTCCCTGCAACCATCTGTCAGGTGAGGCACACTATCCCATTCTTAATAGAGGATACCTTGTAGCCTCACCTTCCTTTCTCAACATATTTGTAGGTGTCCTTGATCCTTTGTGCGAGAGCACGGTCCATGGGTTTTCTAGGATAGAAGTCATGTGGGTCGGGTCCCTGCATACTCAAACCCGTGATTCGATTGATCAAGGTCGGATCAACTCTGATACGGTAGTTTAGCCACAAATATCTTTCATGGTAACAAGACAGTGGCATCTTGACACATGCCTCTTGGTTTCTTCTGAAGTGGGGAATTTTCATGATGTCGAGTAGGGTGGACTGCACGAGGTTATTGGTCCATGCTTGGGGAATTACCTTTGAGTTTTTACCTTTTGTTCTATTCAGATACTTATGTGGGGCTAACATATTGTAGAATTTGTGATCTCTGAGGTTTAAGTCGCTAAAATTCAATGCTGCGATCTTATCTTAGTCTGCTCACAGTGCGCGTATCCCCTTCGGTAGGTACGCAGTGACCAAGGCATACTCGAAATCTCTAGGTACATTGTCGTGGTTTACAACACCGCTTAAAGGTAGTATATAGGTGGGTAAGATAGTCGGGATCAGTTTAGCATTTGCTAAGTCATCCCTGTGCTTAGTTCGCTTCTCATCAAACGACCGGGATGGTCCTGCTCCGCAAAAAGTGGATGGAGAGGCTGGCAGTCCTCTCATGGATGATGCTTGTATACCTGTAGACATCGACATGATTCTTTCAGTCATGAGTTCGATCAAAACTTCATCAACAACCCTTTCTACAGCTCTCAACTCGTTCGACATACACGCTCGAGGTTAACAATATCAAGTTTGGGGGGGGTAGCTTATACACAGTAATGAGATAGAGAGAAGAATCATGATGATCATTGTATAAACTCAACTTAGTCTATGGGCTCAAATTCTCAATTGTCAAAAGTGTTATCGGTGCGTGGCATGGTGGGATAAATAGGTAACTCGACAATGGGTTGCTTGCAATGGGTATGAGGCCTTCATTAACTCGGTTCTGTCCGTTATGGAGTGGTCCCAATGGTCGAATGGTGAGTTGGTTGGCCATAAATGGATTTCTATCCATTCGGAGCATTGATCTAATGGTTATAATGTCCCCAATGACTATATTTCTTCGCCATGGTGAAGTGCCATGTGTCGTTGTTCTAATATCCTGGCGAAGCTCCGATTTTGCAATTTTTTCCTTCTGTGAGGTTCCCTGTGGAGCCGTCTACAACTTATCGATCTTGTCTCTCTTCTTACTTAACTTTCTAGCCTTCTTTCCAGTGAGCTTCATCTCAATATTCCTTTTTCCATTTTGATTTTTGTCTTCTTTTGACCTAGTCACTTTGCGTTGTTGAGATTCTTCCCTAGGGTTCCCAGATAATACTTCTTCTTTGTCTGGGATAGGTACTTCAATCTTCTGTGGATCCTCTAGTGTTCTGACAACTTCGACATCCGGGTCTCTAGTGTTAAATTGCTTTGGTCTGTTCTGTTGTTCTTCGATCAAGTGTGTGATCCTTCTAGTCATGAAATATTTTAATTCTTGCTTCTTCTGCTCCAAAACTTCTTCTTCTTCCTTTTGTCTCGCTCGATCTCTGTCAATCCAAGGTTTTCATAATAACATGGTAAATGGAGCGCTGTCCTCAATAAATTTAATAATCTCAAAATATTCTTCTGTCGAATTTCCATTGGCAGTCATAGGTATCTAAGCGAGCCTTCCACATAGGTTTATCAACTTTCCTCTGAATAACCCTATTCCTCCTAATGAAGGAATCATAATAGGATTTCCTAAAAGTTCCCAAGTTCTTTCTGTCATAATATTCACCTGTTTTTCCTCATCCAGAACACAGTCAACGTCGAAGTCTCCTATTTTTTCTTCAAGGAATTCTTTTTCTTTGAAGATCTTCGATAAAATGACATGTCGGTGGTCATTCAGGGTTTCGTTTATTTGTAGCAATGCTTTCTATGATTTTTTATGGGGTTTTGCTAGATTTGGATCTACCTTAGGGTTTTCTTTATTCAGATTCATTCCTTCCAGCTTAGTAATCATTATAGGGAATTCCAACACTTCATGGTCCATAGATTTACAACAAAGACAACTAGGTCTTTTCCCAAGGCATTCCTTAGCAAGATGTCTCGGTCTTCTACAATTGTAACAAAGATTTAATCCTCTCTTTCTCTGAAATGATCTCCAACCTTTCCTGTACTATGCACTAGGCTCATAGGAGCTAACCTACAAAAAATTCTTTCTAGGATCCTACATCCATTTGTTAGTCCAAACATTCTTTCTATGCATAGGTATAACATATTTTTCACTATTCATATCAAATCTTCTTTCATCTATTGATACCTTAGTTTTCAAGCTAGAATAGAATCTATCAACATACCTAGATTCATACTTTTGAAACAAAAATTTCTAGTAATCTTACTTATACAAAGCACAAAGCCTTCAGATCTATAACTTTTCACTATTCTTACTTTTATCAGAGAACAGAGATTACATATCTTACCTATTTTCTTCAGATCTGACCTCTTTTCTTGGCACAGAGATCCTCAGGTCAAGTAGAATGTTGCGTACTGAGACAATAGATCTACGCACAAAGATTTCACAATATCAGGTTGAATCTTTGCACAAAGCTTCTTCTTTCTCAGTTCCCAGCAATCACAGTTTCAGGTTCGATACTGCATGTTGGCATAGGGGTAGACCCAGGGTTCAACGCTCAAGAGTGCACCAACAAAACCCTAACTATCGGCCCTTTCGGCAACACCTATGAAGCAAATGAAGTCTCACCTGAGGTAGAGGCAGGGGTGGTTGCAGGACTCATATGTTTGCAACCGTAGCTGGGAAACTGATCTGTGATTATATCTTTTATAGGGCACTTAGCATAGATCATTCGTTAATATTTAACCTATATGGTACTTCGCAAATAACACATAGCATCACAGTGAATACTTATACTAAATATGGTTCAGTACTTAGCCACATAAATATAGGTTGGGTTCAATAGATCAAGGACTAAGAATCTTTTATATCAGATCTAACATTCATTCATATATCATCAGCACAAAGCATAACTATATCTACTTAATCACAACAAGTACTTAGCCAAAAGGAAACAACACATTAGGTCGAAGCACAAAGCACAATACACACAGTTATCGTGGTTCACCCCCACCCTGGGGCTATGTCCACAAAGTCTTGTTTATATTATCTCAGTCAAGCAATTACAACACAGAGGTTTAATGATCCTTACTTCACACAAGAAAAAATATCTATGTAGCTCACTAGATCCTTCTTCCTTGCACTTCAACACAAAGCTATGACAACTTGCACTTAGCTTCTCAATCTCATGCACATAGCACTTCAAGATACATCCAATCACACAGATCTAGTACTAGCACTAAGCCTTTATCTATACATCACATAGATGTACTACTCTCTCTTCTTCTCTATTTACATTTCCTATTTATAGATTACAAAATGGGCCTAAGCATGGGTAAACCCAAGGGATGACATCCCTTACCCATTACATCAACCCAAAACCCTAAAATGAACCCAAAAATAGGTCTTGCTTCTTTAATGTCCACTTCACGTTGCGCTCCATCCTTGACAAGCTGTCGCAGTCCCAAAAATGGTCAAATATGACCAAGTACTCTTCAAAACTTGGTCAAGGTCCAACATTGTGCACTTCAGTAGTAGATATACACACAAAAATTCTCTTCAGTTACCAACAATCATAGTTTCAGGACCTGACAACAGAACCATTTGTTGGCACAGGGGCAGACCCAGGGTTCAATGCTACAACAATGCACCAAAAAACCCTAACTACCGGCCCTTTCGGCAACACCTGCGAAGCAGATGAATTCTCACCCGAGGTAGAGGCAGGGGTGGTTGCAGGACTCAAGTGTCTGCAACCTTAGCTGGGACATAGATCTGAGATTATAATACTTAATAGAGAACTTTATCATCAACAGTTCATCAATATTCAACCAATAACTACTGCGTAGATAGAACAGAGTATCGCATCATTCACTCAGATCTAAAGTATTTAAGCACTTTATCATAAGTAGGCAGGTTATATCTAGCAGATCAAGCACTAAGCATTGTCATATAGGTTAGATCTAACATTCTTACACATCATTAGCTCAAAGAATCAACAGATTTATCTATCTCTATCAAACCACTTAGCAAGAGAAGTTATAAACACATCAAGACAAGCACAAAGCGGAAAAACATACTGTTTACATGGTTTACCCCCACCCTAGGGCTACATCCACCAACTCTTCTTCTGTATTGTCTTCAGTCAATCAGTTACAAGCAGAAAGCCTCAAAACCCTACTTCTCCTAGGAAAGGAGATCTGTGGACCTCGCTAGATCCTCCTTCCTTGCTTTATAGCACAAATCACTTCACAGCCTATTACAATACCTTGTGTTAGCTCCCAAAATGAATCAATCACTATGGTTTCATTTTGTGGTTGATAGCATGGTTATTGGTAGTTTTCTCCAATTTTTTTTAAGTTCTTCTAGTGGAAAAACTTAGGTTTTTAATTCATATTGTAGAAATAAGACAATCCATTAAAGTCTTTTCTTTAAGATTTCATGAAAGGAATTTCAATAGCTAATGCGTGTTTCAAGTTGATGATTAGCTGGTGAAAGGGATGATTTTCAACAGTTAAGGAGCATTTCCCCATGGGCCGTTAGCTGGTGAAAGCGCAGAATACGTGTGTTTTCTCCACGTTTTTTAAAATTAAAGGATGACATGCTCAACACACGTCATGTAATCATTGAAATGTGCTGGTGAAAGTGGATAATGATGAAGATTCAGTTTTGCACGTCTAAATCCGATTTCAAAGCGGATCGTGTTCAGAAATGCATGCTTCATGAGATAATGGCGCTGGAGATGGAGAATTCAAATCCATCATCACAGGTAAAGGAGCGGTACTACTCAGCTGGTGAAATCAAATCGACGCATCATTTCCCCAACACGCATCATCCACAAGCATATGATATGTTTTCATTTTTGAAAGACAGCGCCGAGCATTTTCACCAGCACAAAATCTCGGCTCAAACAATAGATTGCAGTTTTTTGTGTGCAAAATTGTCTGAGGTTTGAATTGCAGATGGCAAGGAGACGAAGTGGTTCGTTGTTAAGGAAAGAATTGGACAGTCTGTCCTTTCTACAGGCGCATCCAAAGGTGCAAAAACAATTCTCAGATGCAGGCTGCATGGGATATGTCGAGAAGTTACAGAATGGTTGTCACCAATCAACAGTTGAAGCATTTGCTAAAACATACGATGGAAATAAATCCTGTGTCGGGTATTTAGAAATCATCATGGATAAAGTCGTTATTTCTGCAGCGACCAATTTACCTAGATCAAGCTAGAGTTGGTTCAAAACAACAGCAACCAAGAACCTAAATTTCAGAGCATATCTAAAGGAAGAATTCAGAAATGGTGCATGAAAGAAAAGCATGCCAGTTCCTCATTTAGAGGAAGAGTGGTAGGATTTGTTCAATGGCATCCAACTCTACATAACCTCAGAAGGAAGGTACGACAAGCTGATGCTATACCATTTCAAGCTTTTAGACCATTTTATAGGGAAAACTCTCCTAAGTTTACCTTTCTTCTTGCACAAAAGCTTAACTAAAGTCTGTAAAAAGATTAGAGCTGAACCTCTAAGTATGAAGAACACTCTTTGTCACTTTGGCCTAATCAAATTGATAATCCTGGAGGAGCTAAGACTTAAAGGAAGGACTTGGCAACATTTTCTTTTTTGGGAGGGCTTTGAAACTCAAACTCAGCCCATGAATGAGTAGAAAAGAGATGGAAAAAATAAATTGACTCCTCAAAGCAGCTCGAGGAAGAGGAGAACTCTTCCAGGACCACCAGAAGATAGGATCTCTGGTGTAAGGTCTCACAGGTCAAAGAAAAAATTAGATTTTGAAACTACTACAGAGAAACCTACAGAAAAGAAAACAAACATCTTAAATCTACCATACACAGACTTAGAGCCAGAGCATGAAGATGAAAGCCCTGCCATTAAAATCCCTGAACACTCCATTGAATTTGCACAGGATTGTGAGACTTTTACTCATACTGATGAAGGTGAAACATCAAAGAGCACAAAGTCAAAGAAAACACAGAAAATCAAGTAACTTAAAGAAGTGATTGCTCAACAGGAGGTTTTAGAAAGAGTAATTAAGGAGAGATACAAAACTCTGTCTGATAATTTCGCAGAAACAAATTCTTCATTTGAAAATTTGGCTCGTGAAAGTGTCAAGGAAAATAGGAGAAGGAAGAACATTACCAAAGACTATAACAGTCTATGGTGGTTAGAAAAATGCCTTAAGAGGAAGATTAGAAAAATGAAGCAAAAACAGAAGTCACACCCAGATCTACAAGTGCTAGCTCAGGTTGTTGTGAATATGCAAGGAGATAAAGTAGAGACACGCTGAGTTTTTGATAGAAAAACAGTTTTGGAGGTGAAAGTTCATTTTGGGCCAAGGTAGAGCTTTCACCAGCGCTAAGGGAAAATTTACAACCAGTTAGCTGGTGAAAGGAAGAGCTTTCACCAGCTAACCAACGAATCATAAGGTGAGTTAGCTGGTGAAAGCACAAAAATAATTTTTGAAAACTAAAGATGGAGCAGGGATATTTTCCAAGGATTTAAAGAGGTTCCAGAGCATTAAAGGATTAACTACTTAGTCAGAAAATACTCAGCTGCAGAGATTCGTGGGGATTTTGAAAACCACATGCTAAATTGGTCTCCTAAGGTTTCGACTATGAGTAATTGAAGAAATCCAGCTACCAAGACAGGTGCCTTTATTATTTTTCATGACAACAGAGTCTCGAAGCTTATGAAGTACATATGTTCAATTTTGATATAGAAGACAGTTTGAATGCTAGCCTAGCTACTAGTCTTTGTTATCGATTGTATTAGTTAATTTGATTTGTTATTTTTAGATACAGATCCAAGTTTTCAGGATCTTAAAAACTGATTGTAAAATGCTATAAATGCCTATCTTTTCTAAGAGACAAGGGTTCAAATTGGGATACATTTTGGTGCTACTGTATAGACTCTTATGATATAATAAAATTGCAGTCTCCTTTCGTTTTCAATATCAGAAATATCCATGCTTCATTTTCTATACTTCATTTCATTTTATCTTAGCTTATAGAGACTGTTATCTCTTTATTGAACTCATAGATTTGAAGTGAAGGATTTTCTTTCTATCTTGTATTAAGCCCTACACCCAGCTGTATTTGGAAATCAAGATTAGTGTTCTTCATCCTCTCCTTTGAAATTACTTGATATGATCATTGTTTTCTGAAAGCATTGTTTCATTTGAATGTATGATGAGTTGTCTGTCACATTAATTATTGAAGTAATCCCATTGTTCCAAGAATACCTACACATTATTTTTAAGTTACCAAGCATCCTTAGTCTACAAACCTAAGGAGTTTCTTGGAGTGATAACACCTTGCACCTAGCTCTGCAAGTCTCTCCCAGTATGCACGGAGCATCTACAAACCATACTTACACTTAGCACTTAGCTTATCATCCTTACATCACATAGATCCCCTTCTCCCTTTCTTACATAGCCTAGACATCTATTTATACATTACAAAATAGGCCTAAAGATGGGTAAACCCATGGGCCGACATCCCATGCCCATTACATAATCCCCAAAACCAAAAAAGGACCCAAACAAGGTGCCAAGATCTGTGATCTCTGCTTCATCTTGTATTCCTCCTTCGACAAACTGTTGAAGTCCGAAAATAGGTCAAACTTGACCAGATTGCTCAAAACTTTGTCAAGGTCCAACACATCCCCTTCTGACACCCACCTTGACACCATAGGGACTCAATATAGAGACCACTTTGAAACTAACACAGGAATAATGGGCCCCAAGTTTCCCACCTTTCCTCAAGTTTCGCAAGTCCATTTTCCATTTTCCAACCCTACCTGAGCACAACCCCAATCCTGAACCATTTAAGGTACCAGAAGTGTAGGAGTAGATGGGTCCATATCCTCACACTAACATGATGGACACCTAGGAGGACACTTACTCAACTCATAGTACCATTTCTGTAAAGGAATATATTGAGTCGATGCTACAGGATCCCCTCAAGTTCCCTACAATATTGGAATTGTGCCTCGAGCACACCGACATACTTGGGATACTTCCTCCCAAGGTACAGGATAGGATCACCTGCAATATCCATACTACTTCACCTAGTCCTGATGTGGTTGGCACCCCCAATCTATCTGAGCAATCAGTCACCAGTGACCAACCACTAGCTTCACGATTTCCCTTGGATCAGTCTCTCACCAGTGGAGAGATTGCGAACTTGGTGCACTCCATAGATTGCCCATATCATATAATTCTCCACTAATCAGATTGCGAAGAGGATTTAGTCAATCGAGTATACCAACGAAGAGCTCTCATAAGAATAACAATAGTTGTGTGCGGACATTGTTGTAGCAACATCCGCTAGAGCGCATGAGCATGGATTGCATATACAGGATGAATTACAATTGCATCCATTTCTAACAAATTTCTCCAACTCTGGCCCACTTTTAGATAGGTTTTTCCCAAGATCCCTGAAGATATCACCCCAATTGCACCTCTGGAATGAATTGATCTCATTGTTGATTCCCTGTCAAAAATAGCAGTCAGGACCAGAAACCTTCAACAAGTGATGCAAAAAATCAAGTTGAATGAAAAGGAGAATCCCTAAGAAATGGTGAAGAAAATCACACAGGGAGTCATGGACATAAATATCATCTAGTCCTCTCTTCATACCTGGGCTGATGAATGTCACCAACTCTTTGACACGGTCAATGACTGGTTCGACTTGCTAGAATGACAAAGTAATCCAATCGAAAATTTATCCTCTTTAAGTTGTTCAAAATCTTTAGTTGCCTCTGGAGTCCATGAAAATGCATCCTTCTTATTTAGTGTCGTTAAAGGTGCTGCTATTCTTCCATAGTTCTGAACAAACTTGCGGTAGTAACCTGTTAAACCCAAAAATCCTCTAAGATTTTTTAATGTTTTAGGAATCGTCTAGTCCATCATGGCCTTAATCTTGTTAGGGTCTACATTGACACCTTCATGAGATACAATATGACCCAAATACTCTACCTCTTTTACTCCAAAGAAACATTTGGATGGTTTATCATATAGTTGTTGCTCCTTTAGTAGTTGTAGCACCTTGTCAACATGTTGCACATGATCCTCCCAAGA
>ML786412.1:20128-78700 GCA_009831015.1 Picea engelmannii | reverse complement strand
GTGTAGAAGTTCCCTTTTTGGGTGGCATGTTGGCCAAGTATCACTTTTGAACCTTGATTTTGAGGTGGTTCTGCTAGACAATATTTCTTCTGTTGTATCTCCCAAGTTTTGGACCTTCTGGGTATGAAACTTTCTCTTATGTAATTCTCTAATATTTCTTCTCTACAATGCCATAGGTCGGATCAAAATTGGATGTGCCAAGTGGAATTTACGGTAACTTCCCCACAACTTGCTGATTTTTGTCCTTTCCAGGAGATCTCACTTGTATAGTGTGCCCCGCACAAAATAATTGATATAAAATTCTGAAAATCACACCCAAAATACTACAGACTATCCACGATCCAATGCAACTAGTCCCATGCAATTTGGATACTCTAGGAAGAAGTTATGATTGTTTTACTTGGAACACCTTCTTGATACTAATTAATAGGGCTAGTCATATACCCTGTCTTACACAGGGTGTATCTACAAATTTAAGATGACCCAGAAGTGGAACTATTTACCATAGATACACTACTAAGTTTTGTAAATGGTCACTAGATTTTAGGGTCTGAAACATTACAGAAAGGTTTTTATAGCGAAAATTCCACAATGACTCCTTTCAGGATGATTCCAGAACCCTATCTTGTACAGGTTGTATCTCCGAAAGTATAAGGCCTCAGGAGCTGAATTTTTAACCCAACGTACCTTGATCTGTATTATAAATACCCTCCAAGCCATTCCTTCTGAAACATTGTGGAAACAAAGTTATAGTGAAAATTCCACAGTGTCTCAGATGTAGCAGCGAAACCCCAAGACCTTAAGCTCTGATACCATATGTTAAGAACCACACATCAATATAGCATAGAAAAACCTTAGGAAAAGTAATCAACGCCTTGAAAAAAAGATAATTTCAGATAATAAGCCTCTTTGAGGGGGCAACCTCCTTTTACCCCACTTAAATGTTCAAGTACAAGATGATTCAAAATGAAAATGTCTCCTTGGAATATATAGGAGACTAGGAGGAATAATTACAAATAATGGCCTAAAGCCGACATAATTAAAATAACATTACTAATCTAAATTACAACTAATGGCCTAAAACTGACATAAATAAAATAGCATTACTAATCTAATATGTCCCAATTAAGGGGTAATGAGCCAATATTAGGGCTTAACAATAGATCAACCAGATGAGAACAAAATCCCAAGACCTTACATCTGGTCGATTAGGAAGCCAAATTTGTATAGATACAAGTTGAAGATGAAAGAATGGATGCGATGGATGAGTCTACTCAGGCTGCCAAGAAAGAGTGTAGAAACTTGGCCTACAGTGTAAGTTGAGTATGTCTAGATGCAACAACTTGATTCCATTGTAGACATTAAATGGGCCACACTACTTTCTACTAAGCATGAGGAGCCTAATGTGACATTCGTACTAGAGTTTGTTGTGGGAGCCTCTATCTTAGCAATAAAATGGCAAGACCTCATGGAGCACTACAAAAACTTCCACCAGCAAGCCCTCACAAATGTGCCTGAGTTGGGCCCTCCATTTGTAGAAGGTCATGGGAAGGAAGTGGAAGGTTGAATCATGATTAGTCAAAGGTTGTGGTTGGGGCCTATTGGGCCCTCCATGTTTTAGGAATGTCTGATTTTTGGAAATGCCAAATTTTTGCGGAAAACATAGTAGGTCGACGAAATACTTGAAGTGGCGAAAAATAGTTAAACGAGAGGGAAGCTAACTAAAAAGTGTAATAGTAGTGAAAACAACAAAAAAAAACATGAGTCAGTTGGACAAGCAGTGGAAAGTTCCAAGATCTTCAATCACATGCAGGGAAAAATCAGAAAAGATAGCGGAAACATGATTTCAAAAAGCACCCAAGGGAAAACTATAAATATGGAGCTATGTAACGGGAAAAGGGTTACAAGGGTTACTATTATCATTGTTTTTATTGAGTCAGTCTCAATAAGATATTATAATGAGTTATTGTGCTTGCGTAGTAGGGTATAATCTATAATGGATATCTGGGAATATATTCTGCTACATAAACTATTGTATAAAACATGTACTCAGTGTATGAAATTTTTGAGATGCTGATAATATAAAGGATTGTTGGGGCCCTAAAATTTTATTACACTATGTATGCGAATATGGTTTCTATATTGTACAATTTCATCTAACATATGTATTTAGCATTCAGTTACTGTTTGTGAATATATTTACATATCAATGTATGAATCTGAACATGGTAATGTCAATTCCAATGATGCATTCTCTGTGACTCACTTCATCGCACACATCTCGGTTGTGATTCGGTTGAGACCTCCTTCCCTTGCGAAAGGTTGAATATGCCAACACTCCTAGACTACAATGGTACCCCTTTGTTGGTAACCTTCGAGAACCTTGGTCTTGATTACTTCACCAACATAGTCTTTAGGACATCTTCAATACTGAATATTGGTTGTATTGCAATGATAGGCTCAGAAAATAAAGGTTTTGGAATCAAATATTTTTCTAATTCCTTTATTCTCTCTTTTAAAACCAATTTTTCTTTTTCTCTATCAAAAATGGATTCCTTCAAGGATTCCCCAGTTGTGTCATGAAATTGCACAAATTTTTAGGGTGGAACCCGATGAAAATCAATTTCTCACTTCCACTTCTCTACAACCTTTTTATTTTCCATGTTTACATTTTCTATTAACAATATTTTGGAACTTTTGTGGTAGGCCTTGTGATGTAACGTAACAGACTCCTCTTCAAATATTTTTGGCTCTTGAGAAGCGATTGCTTCATCCATCACCTTGGTTTCAATCAATCTCTTCTCCGACTAGTTAGGTTCTTTTATCACATCATCCACTTACATGTGTTACACGTCAAAATTACTCACTTCGATAGTGTCGCAAGTGTCGTCATTACAAGTGTCGCATTTTTCTCACAAGTGTCGCAAGTGTCAAAGGAAGCATACTGCCATGATTCCTATGTCATGCCTATAATGACATGAGAAGGACACTTGAAACACCTCAAACATTTGATTTGGAAGAGGAGAAATGAGTCAACAGGCTTATAAACTTTTTTCCATCTGAAAGCACCCTAAAAACTAAGTTTTTGGAGGGAAGCGCTCCCCTATATCTCTTCTGGGAGCATTGGCCCTCCCCCTTACACTGTCTGGGAGTGTTATAAAGCTTCTTTTTCCCTTCTAGAGGAGCTCTATTGATTTTAGGAGTGCTGGCACCCCCCTTAAGCTTACTAGGGAGCGCTACAGTGCTCTGATGGCCCTTTTGAGGGAGCACTGCCTATTCTAGGCAATAGTTAAGTTGTTGAGATGAATGGGGGAAGGATACTTTCATTCTTGGAAGGTAGTTGGATTCGAATCCCTGGTCCATCCATGATCTTAGGGAAGATCCTCAGCTGAAGGAGGAAAATCCTCAACTTCCCCAAGGATATCTCAAGTGGTTAAAGCCTCTCCAAGGCTATATAAGCAAGCTTTCTCATGGTGAAAGGGGACTGAAAAGAGAGAATCACACAAAACTTATGATCTTATAAGTGGTGCTAGAATAGAGATACTTTGGAAGCAAGAGACCTATGATCTCATAGGTTACAATCGGTGAAGCTATCATCATTCGGATCGCGGATCTTTTGAGCAAGGGGTGGACAAGGAGGACTTGACGAAACTGCTGCAATTCATCTATGGTTGTAAGCGATGTTTTGTCCTCATTAATATAATTTGCTTGGCCTGTTTCTTTCTAATTCATGTTCAATCTCACATGAATTTGTCTCTTTAGTAGATAGACCTATTTCAGACTAATCTTGATAGAGTAGGAAGTAGTTGTACTTTGTTTGTCTACAAGGCTTATCGAGGAGCGAAAGATTGGAGCTCAACTCAGAGCATCCAGGGACAAAGAAAGGTAAAAGGTACTTATTTTCTCATTCATCCTCACACACTAGTCCACCTAGATCTAAAAGGAAGTCAGTGACCATGATAAGCACCTTCTATCTTAGAGTTAAGAGTCTATCTCTTTGAGGAGATCTACCTGTCCGCAGGGAGATTTTCCTTCAATAGAAATTGGCGACCATACTGGGGAATCGAATCAAACTTTTAGTTTTTGATCTTCCTCATAGACCTTGTCTTACCCTTTGTTGTTTTCATACCTTTTCCACCTCATATGTTTGATTTAATTTTCTGATTGACTCTTTACCCCATCACACTCAGCTTGATTGCAAAAATTCCATTGAAATTTTGGGTTTTTTGGACTTTTTCTGAGATTTAGGACTCCAGCGCTCCCCTACCTTGTTAGAAGAGTACCATTTCTCCCTTAAGCTGCTAGAAAAAGTGTTATACCACCCTGGTGTCCCTTACACCAAAGCACCAACCCTTTTTTGCACAAAATCTCTTCAAAAATTGCAATTTTTGGAGGCCCAAACCCTATTTTTTCACTTGCTGAGCTGCTTTGAGATTCAATGATTCTTCCATTGACCTCTGACATCCTTCATATTGAGAATTAAACACCTTGTTGTTCATATTTTATGCCCTTCTTCATTATTTTTGAGTTTTTGTTGTTGAGAGCTTGAAATCGATCCCCTTCTTTCTTCTCTCCTATCTGACTGAGCGAGAACCCTAGTGAAGGACATTAGAAGTCTGCGAATCTTCTCATTTGGTTCATTGAGGTCATATGATCCAATCTCTTTCTCCTTCCTTTTGCGTTTTTGGTTTTCTTTCTCTTGTTTGATCACAAAAAAAAGGGTGTGTTGTTTGTGCGAAATATGCATTTTATTGTCTGAATCTCCTTGATCTGAAAGGGTAGTTGGAAAGAGAAATTTTGCATTGAATTGATCATCATTCGCATGAAAATGAAAAAAATACATCTTAATGATTAGTTTGCATATTAGTTTTCATTTCTGAAATGTTGTAGCATCATATTGGATTTGATTGAGAACAAAATTGATTGAGGGCATTCCTTATCAAGTGTTTGATAGTGAAAACGACTCTTCCTCTTTCCCTTAAATAGGTATTCATTGAAAAGAAATTATTGCTTATCATATTCCATGTATATTTTGGGAATTGAGTCATCATTCCATCAGTTTCACTTTCGTACACCCTCTGAGTAAACAAAAACCATTAAAATCAATGACTAACTAAAATTTATCAGACTTTTTACATCTTTGTTAGCAAACCTACATTAGTTTAAGGTGTAGGGCTTTGGAATAGGTTGAAAGGATAAATTTCCAAAGATATCGAACAAACTTAGTATCTTGCGGTAGGGAGAGTCAAATCCAATTGTCGTATTGGATTTTTGGGATCCCCCTCTCACACAGGGGTTACACACGAGGTCGCATTCGGGTGAGTTATGGAGATTATCCCTCTGTGGCCCAACTGTTTGTAGTGGTCGAATCGTATATTGGGGGTCACTTGAAGGTATACCCATGATTATGTGTGGGAGCCTTTCAAGCTGATTTCAGACTTGTTATCCTGCCCATACGTTCTTACTGGACTGTCGACTGTACCCACCCAGGGGCTGACTACGAGTTGGTGACCTTAGTAGCCATAATCTTTAGGGTCTCACACAAGGTGACGGTGAAGGGAAGTCTCACTGTACCTGGAACAGACGTTGGTCAAACTCACTCGGGCTCCTTGTAGGGTAAATCCAAAATTACTTTGTGGAAGCTTGCACCAAGGCGTAAGTCCGTTAAGCAGGTTGCCAACGTAACTGATCCACCTGCTCTATCCCTGCCCCTTCCTATTTTTATCTCACGATGTTGGATTTCATCACCAACTAGTGGTTTCATCATAGGAAGGTTTGTTTGATTGATTGTTTCTCAAATTCATAGCATGTGTTGTTTGTTTTACTTAGTGGACCTTAGGTCGAGTTAGTGTTAATGGCATCGAATCCTGGGAGTACCAATGGAGGAACCCCTTCTCCTCGGGAACCTTATACCTTTCCTTCGTTTGGAAACTTTGGTCCTCCATATGTTGCCACACTGATTCTTCCAGGACTCACTATTGGATTACCAGTTTGGTTTTTCCCCACTCTGGTGATCCCGAATCCTCCCAATGTTTCAGTTGCACCTAATACTTTGTATGTCAATACACCACCCACACATCAACCTCATGTCAAATTTTTGCCTTCTTCGTCCATCAAGTCTCCTTCCATTTCTCCTTCTTCGCCTAGTGAAAGCTCTAAAGAAAGTAGCCAAGTCGATCAGAAGAAGAAGAATGGAAAGAGAAGAAGAAGAAGAACCCGAAAAGGACAAAGGCCCCAACAACATCAGATGTTGGCTCTAAGAAACCAATTACTGTTAATAGTACTGGGAGTGTTGATGAGGTCTACAAGATTAAAATGAAGAATCCAAAACCCAAATTCCCTTCCAGCCTTTGTAAGGGTGACCACTTTCTGAGGGATTGACTCGGTCTTACCCAGGTCTTAGAAATGTGGTCCTCCATGTCATCGGCCCCTATCAGTCATGTCGATGATACCCCATCAACTAGTGATGTTCAAGTTGGTAAGAAGAAGCAAATTGTCAAGTTCCCTTGCATGTTATGTAAAGGTAATCATTATTCTCACCTTTTTCCTTGCATGGATGAGGCTTCTTCTCTTTTGGAAAAACTTCAACTTCCAAAAGGTTATCGTAATCTTTCCTCCGACCCATCGTTGGTTGATGGATTGGTCAATTCAGTTCCATCCTTGGTCAATCTAGTTTCCTCCTCGATTGAACTACAAACCCAAGTAGTTGATCCAGTTCTGTCATCGATCAGCCCCGCTCTTCATCAAAAGAGTGACACCAAAGAGATCGATATGTTTCCACCCATCGACCCCATTCTTCCCTTGGAGAATGAAACTCAAGTGGTCGATCTAGTTTCTCCATCGGTCGATCCCATTCCTCCATTGAGGAATGTCAAAGTGACTGATCCAGTCCCTTCCTCGTTCAGTCCCACTCTTCCCCTGAACAATGCTAGAGTGGTCTATCCAAGTCCACCATTAGTTGATTCAATCCAATCATCGGTCGATCCTACTCCCCTTCTAGAGAGTAAACCCGATACTGCTCATGTTTTTCTCGTTAATACAGACTCTACCGTGCTGGGGGGCATTCCTCCTTCTCCTGTGAAACCCCCTCCAAGTACTGAAGCCATCCTTTTTGATTGGGGTGCACTAACTCGACCTCGTCTTACCTCTCACATTCCTTTCCAGATTACAGTACAGGTTCATGGTCGGGACGTTCCTCAAATGTTGATAGATGAAGGTGTGTTCGTTAGTATTTTGTCTTCTGTTGCTTGGTACACTTTGGGTTGTCTACAACTTGCACCGGTTATACAAAATCTGTTAGCTTTTAACAGAAGAACTAGTCAACCTTTAGGGATCCTTCCTCAGTTTCCTATAACTTTGGGAGGTAAAATGGTCTTTATCGATGTCATGGTAGTCCGAGACCCCTTGGATTTCACTTTACTCCTTGGGCAGGATTATGTCTATTCCATGAAAACTATTGTATCCACTCTTTTCTGTGTGATCTCTTTCCCTCACAATGGAAGAATTGTGATTATTGATGAACTTTCATTCATCAGCCCTGACTGGGTTACCTCCCTAAGTGGTTCTTATATGTAGACAGTATCACCCTCACCGCATGTCAATTATGTGGCATTGTCTCCCATTATTTCAATTTATGATGCTTTAGATCCGGTAGTTGACATGGTGATCTCTTTGGTAGGGTTATTGGAGAATGATCTCCTTACCCTTGTCACTACCCTGGACATGTGTTCCTTCCAGAGTGATTATCTTCCATCCGGTGAAGATCTCTTGGAATCCATGACCGAGTTTTGTCCCTTGACATGGTACCCTTCCAGAGCATTATCCTCTCGGAAGCCATGATCAAGAAGCAACCACGAGCATAGTTTCTCTTCTCTATGGCAAGATCATTAAAAAATGAAACAGAGGCCTTGAGCATAGTTCTTTTCCTATGTAAAGCTCGTTAAAAAATGAAACAGTCACCTCTCTTGAACCTTATTTTCATCCACCCTTCTCCTTTTTCTCATCTACTGGAGAAATTGGTGATGACCTTAGAGCTGGTGAATGAATTGAAGCTTGGAGGGCATGTCTCCAGCCTTTGTTGATCATTATGGAGTTAAGCCACTAGCTTTCATGCTGGGGGCATACCGAGCTTAGTCTTTGTTCTTTCTCGTGCTCGTAAATACATGAGAATGAATCCGGGTAGACTTTTATCTCTTTTTCAGACCTGTATGGATACACGAAAAAGGAAACCCCTGGAGTCTCCTTTAAGCTCTTTTCAGACTCTCTAAAAATGAAAAGATTGTCGAGTGATATTTCTTTCTTTCCCACTCGTTAAACGGTTTGAAAGGGCATCTTTCGAGTGATAATTTATCTCTTTTTCGGCCTCACGAGACTAACATTACGAAAAAGGACAACACTGGAGTCATATTTAAGTTCTTTTCAGACTCTCTAAAGATGAAAAGATTACCAAGAGACCTTGTTCTCTTCACTCTCGTTAAAGTATTTGAAGAAAACATCTGTTGAGCGATAGTTTATCTCTTTTTCGGTCTTGTCAGACTACTTTACGAAAAAAGAACTGAGAGAGTTCTCTTTTAAGTGTTTTTCCAGACTCTATAATCATGAAAAACCTTCAATTTTTTTGTCTTTGGACTCGCTAAACAAAACATCGACATGCCCATATGGGATCGAACCCTTACTTCTTCCAGTTCGTTAAACAAAGGAAGAGGAACTTACCAAAGGTGATTATTATCGAGCATGTGTTATCCTCCTCGAGCTCGTTAAATTAAAAAGAGGTACTCATCTATCTGGATAGGGGAAAAAATTGAAAGCAGCAAGCCAAGTAGTTTTTTGAGAACATTACCAAGTAACTCTTAGAGTCTCCCTTGAACACGACACTTTGTCTTTGTGCACATCTTAATCCGCTGAACCTCTACACTGAACCAATTCTCTGAGTTTTTCTTACTCCTTTGGGTCACCCGACGAAAGTCACAGTATCCATTACATCATCATGTTTTGGTCCATGTCATGTTTCTGCTATTGTGCCTCAGTGTTCAAGGGAAGTATCCACCTCGAGAGTCAACCATCACAAATATCTTGTCTCAATACCCATGTCAGTCCATATTCATTTGATCTACCAATTACATCTCTATGTCCATTTCGTGTTGTTGATGGGGGATACATCAAGGCCTTCCTTCAACGAGCCTATTCCTGTCAACTTCAACACATTATCCAGGAACTAGACTTAGAAACCAGTTAGTACTTTGGGACCTGCATGCCTCAATGGAAGGCCTCCTCACATTCGACAGTGGGTTTACATCATTGACCTCTGATCGGATGATTCCACAGATGTTCGACTTCATCTCATCCATTCACATTCATTGGGATGTACTAGAGTACCTTGGGAATCATTGACATTAATGGTGATCTCCCTCGCACTTGTGAACGGTTTACATCATTGACCGGTAATCAAGTGGTTTCTGCCATGTTCGACATCGAGACATCTATTCACATGGTTATATTCATACTACATCGAGATCGGTAAGAAGACCCTGGGTTGATTGATCACTTTGATATGTACTTTTCCTAGGTTGCGATGGAGTTTCTTTTGAAGAATGACACATATACTGTTACATAGATCCACTTTGTATTGGTCGTGGCTATGTCTTGTCATCTTGTAGATCCACTGTGTATTCTTCATGGCTACGATCATTTCATTTCATAAGAGTATAGATCCATAGCGTATTTTCATTGGCTATACCTTTTTATCAATACAATTATGGATCCGCAATGTATTTTATGGCGGCCATATCTTCCAAGTCTTGATCACCCAAGCATAGGTATGCTTGCCTTGGGTTTGAAACATGTTATAATATTTGTTGGATGTTTGTGTGCAGCTTTTGTCAGGTTCTCTGCATCTATACCCTTGCTTGAAAGTCTACAAAGCATTTCAGTTATCAGTTCCTATCTTCTAACTTCATACTTTGGGGGGCAATCTATTACACGTCAAAATTACTCACTTTGATAGTGTCGCAAGTGTCATCATTACAAGTGTCGCAAGTGTCACGTTTTGCTCACAAGTGTCGCAAGAGTCAAAGGAAGCATACTGCCATGATGCCTATGTCGTGCCTATAACAACATGAGAAGGACACTTGAAACACCTCAAACATTTGATTTGGAAGAGGAGAAATGAGTCAGTAGGCTTATAAACTTTTTTCCATCTGAAAGCACCGCAAAAACTAAGTTTTTGGAGGGGAGCGCTCCCATATACCTCTTCTGGGAGTGCTGGCTCTCCCCCTTACATTGTCTGGGAGCGTTATAAATCTTCTTTGGCCCTTCTGGAGGAGAGCTATTGATTTTAGGAGTGTTGGCACCCCCCTTAATCTTACTAGGGAGCGCTACAACGCTCTGATGGCCCTTTTGAGGGAGCACTGCCTATTATGGGTAGTAGTTAAGTTGTTGAGATGAATGGGGGAAGGATCCTTTCATTCTTGGAAGGTATTTGGATTCTAATCCCTGGTCCATCCATGATCTTAGGGCAGATCCTCAGCTGAAGGAGGAAAATCCTCAACTTCCCCAAGGATATCTCAAGTGGTTAAAGCCTCTCCAAGGATATATAAGCAAGCTTTCTCATGGTGAAAGGGGACTGAAAAGAGAGAATCACACCAAACTTATGATCTTATAAGTGGTGCTAGAATAGAGATATTTTGGAAGCAAGAGACCCATGATCTCATAGGGAGCAATCGGTGAAGCTATCATCATTCGGATCGTGGATCTTTTGAGCAAGGGGTAGACAAGGAGGACTTGACGAAACTGTTGCAATTCATCTATGGCTGTAAGCAATGTTTTGTCCTCATTAATATAATTTGCTTGGCCTGTTTCTTTCTAATTCATGTTCAATCTCACATGAGTTTGTCTCTTTAGTAGATAGACCTATTTCAGACTAATCTTGATAGAGTAGGAAGTAGTCGTACTTTGTTTGTCTACAGGGCTTATCGAGGAGCGAAAGATTGGAGCTCAACTCAGAGAGTGCAGGGACAAACACCGATAAAAGGTACTTCTTTTCTCCTTCCTCCTCACACACTAGTACACC
Source organism: Picea engelmannii (assembly GCA_009831015.1). Classification (NCBI taxonomy): domain Eukaryota; kingdom Viridiplantae; phylum Streptophyta; class Pinopsida; order Pinales; family Pinaceae; genus Picea; species Picea engelmannii. The sequence continues at coordinate 67,632 of ML786412.1, read as the reverse complement.
TAGATCTAAAAGGAAGTTAGTGACCATGATAAGCACCTTCTGTCTTAGAGTTAAGAGTCTATCTCTTTGAGGAGATCTACCTGTCTGCAGGGAGATTTTCCTTCAACAACATGCCTTTGGGACTTCCTTCAATTTCAAGTAATTCTTTTTTCTCCTTTTGAATCTCTCTTTTATTTTTTATGGAAGTGTGATTAGCATGAGTTTTTTTAATTTTTTTCTTAGTAGGTTCCTTGTCTCCCCCGTCATTCAAGTTTCCAATGGATGACCTTCTTTTCTCATGACCATTACTTCAAGAGTTGGTCTTTGTTCAAGTACTTTTCTGGGATACATTAGGTGAATTAGGGTTTTTATATTCTTTCTCTTTGTCCATTTTCCTGTAGAAATCATTAGTTCTAACCAATTATTCAATATCATTCAGGGTATCGTTAATGGATTCTTTTGGGAGATTCTAGTTATTTCCCCCTCCTTATTCAAATTTCTCGTACTTACTGAAATATGAAGCATACTCAACTAAAGTTATGTGTGCAAAAAAGAATCTTTTGGATTAAAAACCTTAATGGCGTGGGCTTCCTTCAAATTGAGTTGGTCAAATTAAACAACATATTCATCTAAATGAGAGATATGTTTAACATATATCTCGCCAAATCTCAATGGAAATGGGATAAATTGTGTTTTCCTTTTCTCATTGGAAAAGTGTGCCCAATACTTATACTATCTACACACTTCAACGACGAAACGTCTTCCAGCCACATACAATGGAAACAACAAGGGTTTCCCCTACAATCCACACAATCTCATAAAACTAAATTCCTCCAAATATTAAAAAACTCCTTTCTTGGTGAGAAATGATGTAGCTTTCAGGGATATCCTTGATATGATAGGACAATGAATCATTTTCTTAAAAGAAGACAAAAAACCATTTTGGACTTGTAAAAGTTATATGGGGTTTTTTCCTCCATAACACCAGGTACCAGACATAAGTAGATTCTTTATTGAAATCAAAATTTCTTTCTATAGGTAAGTCCTCAAATATGTGACATTAAACTATAACAAATACCAAATATGAAGACATGTAGAATTGTTTAGTTTTCCTCATGCTCCCTGTTGAGCTCCAAATATGCCATATTTCATACCATGTAAAACCTCCATTTTTAAATCATATTCTTTCACTTTTGATACATTTCATAACCGTTATCATGTTATATGCCAATAAATCATTCTTTTTACCTATGTGGTTAATTATAATGTTTTACTTATGATTTTAGTGATTAAAGATGTTTTTAACATGATTTTATCGATGATGGTTTAATCATATGATTCTATTTCAAAGCAACATGTTCTTGTACCAGGATTGAATAGGATTCCTACACTAGATCCCATACCATGTTTGGTACTAGAATATTCTATAGGCAGATGGTACTAGAACATTCTAAAGGCATCTGGTACCGAATTATAGTTCAACATATCGACACACTTCTGAGAAAAATCGAGAACATGGGTTTTCTCTAGAGTGACGTCGACATGTGGATACATGTGTCAAAAAAAACTCAGATCACACGTGTGGACCTCCATCTTAGAGGGAATGATTCAGCCAAAAATTAGCATAATTTTCAAACTTCCAACTTGCACCTCAAGTTTCGTGCAGATGAAGACCACTCTCAAAAATTCCAAGATATGGGTTTTGTCTAGAAGGTGGAAAATTGAGAAAAGCATGAGGGTTTTTTCAAAATTTGGAATAGTTCATCATTCATGGTAAGGTATTCAACATCAATCTTCCCAAATTGCAGTAAAATCCATATTTTGAGATTTGTTTCCTAAAATTGTGAAATTCAAAATCTGAGCTTTGGGATTCGATTCCATCCTTCTAGTAAATGATTTGTATGTATAAATATATCCTCATAGGGCTGAGAAGGGATCCATTATCATTATGGAAATTATTTTTTAATGGAGATTAGAGTGTTATCTATTAAATCTGGCAGCATCGATAGTCATTCTCCAATGAGAGGCCATATGGGCCACCCTCAAGCTAGCCAGGGAGATTTGGGGAATCAACTAGTCTTGTGAGGTATTGACAAAAGCCAGGGGGAACGAACAACCTCTGTGAGTCAAACCAATTGTTAGGATGAACGTGATGCTATGTGAGTCTAATGAAAAAGTGAGGGGGAACATACAACCTCTGTGAGCATAGACAGTCTAGTGCAAAAGTCAGGGGGAACGTACAACCTCTGTGAGCATAGACAGACTAGTGAAAAATTCAGGGGGAACATACAACCTCTCTGAGCCTATTCAAACCTTGTGAGCCATGAGCAAAAGTCAAGGTATATATCAAAAGTTAGGTTGAATCTAAAATTCCTATGAGCTAGAAACAAACGATATTCCTAATATTGCAAATGATGTAATTGTATTGATCTAGTGCATTTCCACATGTAAACATTATCCACCATGAAGAGAATTTTGAATTGCCTTGTCAAGAGTTGTAACTAAAGTCTTGAGTCTAGTTCTATGTTATAACTAAAGTGTAATGTTGAGTTGCAACTAAAGTCTTGAGTCTAGTTCTATTTTTAGTAATGTTGAGTTGCAACTAAAGTCTTGAGTCTAGAACTAAAGTGTAGTGTTGAGTTGCAACTAAAGTCTTGAGTCTAGTTCTATCTTAGAACTAAAGTGTAATGTTGAGTTGCAACTAAAGTCTTAAGTCTAATTCTAAGTTTGAACTAAAGTGTAATGCTGAGTTGTAACCAATCTCAAGTCTAGTTCTAAAGTTTGAACTAAAGTGTAATGTTGAGTTGTAACCAATCTCAAGTCTAGTTCTAAGTTCGAACTAAAGTATGAAGCTAAGTTATGACTAATGCATGCAATCAGGTTACTATTTCGAGCTTCTTCACTTCCCCTATTCAGCCTATATAAGAAGAGGTCGAACCCTCTCCTCAACATAGTTCTGCAACACAGTTTTTGCAACATAGTTCTGCAACACAGTTTTTGCAACACAGTTCTGCAACACAATTTTTGCAACACAGTTCTGCAACATAGTTTTTGCAACATAGTTTTGCAACACAGTTTTTGCAAGACAGTTTTGCAACACAGTTATGCAACACAATTTTGAAACAGATTTTTCATATGCAGGTTGAGGGTGAAGTAATAGAGGAGCACATTAGTGATAAAGAGGCAGCATATCAAAGGTGTATTTCAGCAAGGTCTTGTAAGTCTTTTCCAGGTCAAAGTCATCTTGGCAAGCTCTTTGAGAGAAGTACATTCATGGTGGATATTTGTAAGAGATCTTACATTATTAATGCAATAAAGGAATATTGTTTGTTGGGGTTTTTGTCCCTGTACAGGGTTTCCCCAGGGTATATGTGTTGTTGATATGTATGTTTACTTATCTACATAATTATTGCTATTCGATTATGATTTGAAATTGTTGAAGTGTATTAAGCTGGAATCAAAGTATTGAAGAAAATAAAAGAATTAATCCACATAAGAAATCAATCTAATAATCTAACATGGTATCAGAGCTTAGGGTGTGTTAAACGTGTTGAAGTGCAGCAGTGGGTACACACAGATCCAAGCAAGCTTGATTAAGTTTCTAGTGTGAGGACCATAGCATCCTCCATTTCAGTCAGGGAAGAAGATAGGCTCGAAAGAGCTACCAACTTTAATGTGTGGAAGCTCCGTATAACAAATATATTGCAAGAGCATGATCTTGAGAAGCATGTGACCACAGTGGTGGAGGAACCAACGAATAATGAAGGAAGAATGGCTTTCAGGAAGAGTCAAGCAAAGGCCAAGTGAATCATCTTTGACCTAGTCAAAGACAGTATAATGCCTGCAATGACTTCGTTGATGACTGCCAAGGACTGTATGGATACCTTGGTGAATCTATATGAGAAACATGCTCCAAGTCAGAAGAGGACACTTAAGCACAAGCTTAAGTATCTGAATATGGAGAAAAGTGAATCAGTGGCATCTTTCTATTCCAGGATAGCTCAGATCAGAGATTAGCGTTTTTTCACAAGGGTGACAGTGGACGATGATGATTTAGTGCAGGACATTTTTTATGGTCTTCCTTCTTCATGAGAGACCTTCTTATCCAGTCTAAGTGGGAGAGATATTCAACCCATTTTTTAGAGGTTATGGCATGATTTCCTGCAGGAGGAGAGTCGCACAGCTACCAGGAGCGAGCCAATGGAAGAAGAGCACTCAGCTTTAGCATCAAGATTCAAAGGAAAGAAGAAAGGCACTTTCCAGAAAGGATCTCAATGGAAACCAAACATCAAAGGTACATTCAAAGGTAAGAATATTGATACACCTAAGATTAAATGCTTTAGTTGTAATAAGTTGGGTCATTTTGCTAAATATTGTTGGTTTAGAAAGAAATATCCTAGGAAAGGGAAACATCATGCCTCAACTATTGAGGATGATGAATCCAAAAGAAATCAGAAAAGTCCTTCTAATGATAAAGAAAATAGGAAAGAATATTATTTGGTTTTTTATTTATCCAGTTCAGTTTCCATGGGGCTGAAAACTTGGTTAGTAGATAGTGGTGCATCAAAGCACATGACAGGGTACAAGGAGATCCTCTCATATTTCAAGAAATTTTTTTTTACAGAGCAGGTTGAGCTTGGGGATGATAAATGTTACAAGATAGAGGGAGTAGGCTCTATCTCCTTCAGATTGGAATCTAGGGCTAGACTTCATGTTGATGAAGTATTATATGTTTCATGGCTCAAGAAGAATCTACTATCAGTTGCAACCTTTAAGGACAAGGGATATTGGGTGATCTTAAAGGAAAGGAAGGCACTACTATGGGCTTAAGGTAGCCACTTAAGTACAGTAGAACTCATTGGAACTCACAATGGAGGACTGTACGTCATGTCAGGATAGTCAGTTCAGGCATTGGCTCATGATGCAACTAGCTCCAAGGATTTTTGGCACAGAAGACGTAGACATCTTCATTACAAAGCTCTTGTAGATCTACAGAACATGGTATGTGGCATGCCTTCTATTTCTCTTAGTAAAAATGAAATTTGTAAGGGATGCATGCTAGGTAAAAATATAAAGAAAGCATTTCCTAGTAGTGACAATAGAGCTCATGGAATATTAGATCTGGTTCATTCTGATGTATGTGGTCCCATGTCATCTCCCTCACTTAGTGGTTGTTTGTATTATGTCATTTTTATTGATGATTACTCAAGAAAATGTTGGATATATTTTCTTAAAGCTAAAAGTGACACATTTGATAAATTCAAAGTGTATAAATCCTTTATTGAAAAGCACATAGGGAAACACATCATAATCCTTAGAACAAACAATGGAGGAGAGTTTGAATCTCTTCAGTTTGAGGATTTATGTAAGTCAACAAGAATCAAGAGACAGTTGACCATGCCATATAACCCTCAACAAAATGGTGTTGTTGAGAGGAAAAACACGACTTTACTATTTGTGAGGCAGCGAAAGCAATGATGTTTGACTAGGATCTGCCAAATTATTTATGGGAAGAAGCTACCTCCACTGCCGTGAATATTCAGAACAGGTTTCCACATGCTATTTTGAAGGACAAGACTCCTGAAGAAGTATTCTTAGGGATCAAACCTGAAGTAGGGCATCTAAGGATATTTGGATGTCTTGTGTATATTCATGTCCCTAAGGAAAAGAGGACAAAGATGGAACCCTCGGGCAAGAAAGGGGTTTTTGTGGGGTACAATGAGAACTCCAAAGCTTACAGGATTTATGTACCAGTTCAGAGGAAAATAGAGCTAAGCAGAGATGTGACTTTCCATGAGGAAGCCACATTTAAGAAATCTAGAGAGCTTCAGTAGGATTCAGAAGTAGTTCAGCCAACTTCACCCTCTTCTAAAAATGAAGAGTTAGATGATCAGAGGGAGGAACCTCATGAAGGGCCAAGTAATGAGCCCCTAGAACCCGTTGAAGTGTTAGAAAGAAATCTTGAATAAAATCTAGCCAAAAGGAAGCCAGGGTGGATTAAAGAAATAGTGCAGGAAGCAAAAAGGATAGTTGCTCCCAAAGGAACTTTCAAGGAAAGGAAGAGGCCTCATAGGTTTGGAGACTATGTTGCACTGGTGAGCAACATTAGTGATTCCGAACCTTTTTCATTTGAAGAAGAAGATAAATTACAAGTATGGAAGGATGCCATGCTTGAGTAATACAGGTCTATTATAAAGAACAATGTTTGGGACATTGTGCCAAGGCCAAAAGACAAATCAGTGGTTTCTTCCAAATGGATCTATAAGATAAAACATGCAGCTGATGGAAGTGTGGAAAAGATCAAAGAAATATTTGTAGCCAGAGGCTTCACTCAGAAAGAAGGAATCGACTACGAAGAGACTTTTTCTCTTGTAGCCCGGTATACCTCCATTCGAGCTATTATTTATTTAGCTTTCGTACTTGGTTGGAAACTACATCAGATAGTTGTAAAAACAACATTCTTGAATGGAAATATTGAACAGGAGGTCTTTGTGGAACAACCAGATGGTTTTATACTTCCTAACAAAGGCACTCATATATGCAAGCTAATATCTTAGAAATAAAGTGTAATGTTGAGTTGCAACTAAAGTCTTAATCCTAGTTCTAAGTTTGAACTAAAGCATGTCAGTCTCAAGTCTAGTTCTAAGTTCAAACTAAAGTGTAATGTTGAGTTGTAACCAATCTCAAGTCTATTTCTAAAGTTTGAACTAAAGTGTAATGCTGAGTTGTAACCAATCTCAAGTCTAGTTCTAAGTTCGAACTAAAGTATGAAGCTGAGTTATGACTAATTCATGCAATTAGGTTACTATTTTTATCTTCTTCTCTTCCCCTCTTCATCCTATATAAGAAGAGGTCGAACCCTCTCCTCAACACAGTTCTGCAACACAGTTTTTTCAACACAGTTCTACAACACAATTTTCGCAACACAGTTTTTGCAACACAGTTCTGCAACACAGTTCTGCAACACAGTTTTTGCAACACAGTTCTACAACACAATTTTCGCAACACAGTTTTTGCAACACAGTTCTGCAACACAGTTCTGCAACACAGTTTTTGCAAGATAGTTTCGCAACACAATTTTGAAACAGAGTTTTCATATGCAGGTTGAGGGTGAAGTAATAGAGGAGCACATCAATGATAAAGAGGCAACATATCAAAGGTGTATTTCAGCAAGGTCTTGTAAGTCTTTGTCAGGTCAGAGTCATCTTGGAAAGCTCTTTGAGAGAAATACATTCATGGTGGATATTTGTTAGAGTTCTTACATTATTAATGCAATAAAGGAATATTGTTTGCTGGGGTTTTTCTCCCTGTACAGGGTTTCCTCAGGGTATATGTGTTGTTGATATGCATGTTTACTTATCTACATAATTATTGCTATTCGATTATGATTTGAAATTGTTGAAGTGTATTAAGCCGGAATCAAAGTATTGAAGAAAATAAAAGAATTAATCCGCATAATAAATAAAGCTAATAATCTAACATTATCATGACAATGTCAATATTGTAAGAGACTTGCAATTTTCTGAATTTGATGAAATGAAAGAGGTGATTTTCATGTACAAGGTGTAGATCATTCCTTTCACATAATTGGAATTTGATTTACATATATTAGTTTTCCTATTGTGGTGTATTAAATTCAGTAAATTACTCTTAGATTGGTACACCTATGTTTAAAACATATCATCATAATGTGTTAACTCCATGCATTGTTTCAAATTGCATTGTTTCCTGCACTTAGATTTCAACTTTGTTTTATGTTTCTCGCACGGATATTTTAATCGTGTGATGTATTCCTGCACTATGTTCTTGCATTGCACTTTGTTCCTGCACTCCATTTTTTATTTATGAGTTATGTTTTTGGCACTTCATGACCCATATCTGCAACTTCACTTTCCATTCTTGGGTGTATATTTTTTAGGACAATTCAATTGCATAGTTTGAAGTAGGTTTTGTTTTCTATTTGTTTGATTGTTTTTCCCTTTACCTAGTTTTCTTCAATTTGGATTTCTCATAGTTTAAATTGATTTCACTTTACTTCATGTACCCTTGGATTCCTTTCACTTTACTTCATGTACCCTTGGATTCCTTGCACTTTAATTTCACATAGCTCTAATCACGAAAGGAATATTAAAGGCCTAACTCATGAGATATGGCCTTCCCGTAATGGGTTTCGACCTATGGTGTTAGTTTGTTTCTTGTCAATTGAATTCATTGCTTGTTTCATTTATTGCATTAAAGTGTGGTTTTACGGCTTTAGGTTAGACTAAGCTCCAATCTTGAATTTCTTGTGCTTGCACCTCTAAGTCTACAACTTCCTGGTCGACAATTTAATGTTGGGAATTAATAGTCCATATATTTAGCCCCACATTTTTGGAATCGTTGTCGGGGAGGTGCTAAAGGGATTAAATTCTAGGTAGGTAGGTTTATTTTAAGGACAACCTAAGGGCATAGATAATATGGTAAGATGAGAAGTAAGAACCTGCACATCTACTTTGGTGGGGTTTCTCCAAAGTTAGGTTTTCCTCTTCCTTTTAGTAGTTAGAATTCATGTTTTATTAGAATTAACCCTTTTTCTTTTATATGAGTAGAGAAGATAACTTCTGTGAATAGATAACTTGGTGAAAACAAGGTACTATTAGCATGGTAGCGTTGCGAGTACATGATTGGTTTGCTTGCATTTTCTTTCAGTTTTCTTCCTTTTCATTACTTTAGGATTTTTAAATTTTTTGGTGTTGTAAGAACCCCCCACTCTACTAATCCATGGGAAAGACAAGGATTAGCAAACAACAAAGCAGTATTCAAGAATGATCAAGATATTGAAGGAACTCTCTCAAGTCCTAGCAGTAGTTTGGATTTATGCTTCTTAGGAAGATAAAATCTTGACAACAATCCAGAACATACTTGTACTCCGAGAAGTGATAGACAACCAAAATATCCATGAACCAAATCTACAGGAATATCTAGAAGTCTCCTTTGATTCCCTTTTCCAATCTACCAAGGAGACTAGAAAATCATGAACCGTATTTGATGGAGAGAAGCCACTAGAACCTGAGATCGAGGAGTTCTTGACATGACTATCGCTGGATCCTGTATGCATCCAAGAGACAAACCATCCAAAATAACATGATTTGTGTGGCATGATATAGGAACACATGTAGAGTGGTCTAAATGAGGAAGTGAACCAGGAACACCAAGACTACATTGAGCTATGGTTCCGAGAATCTATCAGATCACATCGCTCCTTCATTTTTTGTTACTTCTTGACATCATCATCAAAGAAGTTGGTTCTTCATACTCTAGTATACATTAAATATTATCTTTCAAACCTGAGTATGAATGTATTTCTACCCCTGTTACGCATGTGGTTACATTGGAAATATTCTTACACGTGAAATATGGTTTCTTGTTCTTAAATAGGATAGAGTAATAAATAAAAGTTGCATGTTAGTCAACTTAGTTCTAAATAAATCCAACATATTTTCATGTTTCTTTCCAAATAAATGAAATGGTATGAAGATAATATTGATAATCTAACATCAGAAACCAAAACAACTGAGGGTATTTCTTCTTATTATTACATATATATTTCTAAATATTAATAATAGCAGTTGCTCATAAGCCTAATCTTTAAAATATTATGGGGATTTACAAAAAAACATTAAGGTCTACATGATACTTATAATTATGTCCATATGAAACATGTACATCCTAGTCCACTACCAAAGCATGTTGTCCAAGAATCTTTATTAAAAAGTAGCAGAAGAGTAAATGAAATTTCTATTCATGGTAAACACTACTATAATTTTACATGAAAGAGATGATGTATGGACAAGATGCACCTTTTAGTTATTCTCTAATGGTTGCATCCACTTCACATTAAATGTCTCAACCAAAAAATATTTATTGGCTAACTCATAAGCATACTATAAATATAAGGGCTTTATGTAGGTACTCAAAATTGACCCTTGAATAGGTATCATCCCATACCTTTAAGGGGATTTCTAAAGTTTGTTATAGCAAGATTTGCCTTACCCCATGCAGTCTTTGTTCGATTATGTTGTCATTGATGCCAATGGTTAGATTGATTGATGTCATTGATTGATGGCAAGTGATTGATTGATGTCAAAAGATTGATTGATTGATGATTGATGTAATGTAATATGTATTGTCCTTGATGAGAATGCATAGATGAAGATGGATAAATGAGTTGTCATTGATATGATGAAGATGGATCAATGAGTTGTCATTGATATGATGAAGATGGATCAATGAGTTGTCATTGATACATGATGCATAGTTGATGTATATGATGCAGTGGTGGATTGATGCAAAGATGAATCATTATAGTCTTATCATGGTTGATACGGTGCACAAATGGATGAAATCCAAAGTGGTCCTTTTATGGTGAAATCTCTCACGGGAAGACGCTTTGCGGATTGAGTTATCCTAGAAGAATGGTTGGAGGACCAATGCTTGTATGTGGAATAATGAGATGAAGATCAATGAATTTGTTGGTGAAACTATCCTATATGGATAGTTCTTGTCATACCATTTCCGGTGGTATGTGGAATGCCACATAACTCCTCACAGTTTGAGAGTTATGGCCTTACGAAGTTGGAGGACCCTCACATGTTGGCTTGAAGCCCACAAGGTCAAAGAAGTCAAAGTGCTTGAAAAGAAGAAGTCACTATTTAAGTGATAAAGTAAAGTGACAAAGTCAAGGTGGATTATTTAAATAATAAAGAGAAGTGACAAAATCAAGAAAGATTATTTAAATGATAAAGTAAGGTGACAAACGCAAGAAGTAATATTTAAATGATAAAGTATTGAAGAACTTTCTATTTATGGAAAGTGGTTAACCCTAAAATACGGAAAATTGCTTAACTAACCTAGAAATGGGTTAAGTGACCTAGAAATGGGTTAAGTGACCTAGAGGATGAAAGTATAAATAAGATAGCAATGGTCTCTTGCAAAACATCCTTTTTGTGGATCAATGGAGAGATTCTTGTGAGAGCTTCTCTGGTGTGGATCTCTTGAGCATGATTGAAGATCTATTCTCAGAGAGAGGAGATCAAGAGGATCTCATGGACGCTTTGAAGTTTCGAAAAGTCTGAGATCATGACGGAAAAATTCTCGGAATTACAAAAAAACCCTATTTACTGGTGCGTACACGGGTTGTCTTTGTATAGGGTGCGTATACATGAGTTGTTTGTGTACAAGGTGTGTACAGTATGCAGGTTGTCTATGTATAGGGAGAATACAGTGGATAAAATCATGGAGATTTGTGGTTGAGTTGATAACAAGTTGTTGAAGACTGAAGCAGGTTCCAGATCTGTATTCTATGGGCTCAGATCTGTCACTGAGACACTGGTATGGTTGCATTATTGTCTTGATGGATAGTATTGCTTGTTGTGTTGTGAATTCTTAGGGAATTCTTGGTATGGCTACCATGATGTGATATATGATGTTTGATGGAGTGAGCAGTACTCTTTTGATTTAGTTTTGATATTATTGCTATGGTATACTAGTTGCTTATGCATGATTGTTTTAGCATTCATATTGATTGGTTGTGGAGCATGAGTAAGTTGTTGGAGAGATTGGATGTGTTATGACTGGCTGGTGGTCAGTTTGGACATTGAGAGACAGAAGAGAATAATAAATTGGTTGCAGAGGATCTGAGTTAATATTGAAGGATAAAACCTAATAGCTCAGATGATATAAGTAGGTTGTAATACTTGTTGGGCGCGTATACATGCAGACTGCACTAATGGTAGGGTGCGTACATACATTTGTTGCACTACTGATAGGTCGCGTACCTGTTACAGATAGATATCTGTTGAGGATTTTTGGCTCATTTTAGTTGGTGTTGAAGATGTAAGTTGAGTCTTGCATATAGAGTTGGTTCTCTTGTAGAGTTGTACTCTATTTAGTTGTTGCTAAAAAACCCCAAGGACTGTAGTTCGTAATAAAAAGAAAATTGTACATACATCTTTTGTTCTCTGTGTTCCTTTTGGTGATGAATTATTGATGATATATTGTTGATATATGTTGTTGATATGTGTTCACATCTAACTGGTTATAAATGAAAGCAATGAGTAATGAGTAAATGTTGAATGCTAACTAATGAGTTTTGTGAAAGAGGGAATTTTTGGGAAAAATATCCCCACACTCATTCAGCCCCCCCCCTCTAAGTGTGGTAGGTGTGTCCAACAATTGGTATCAGAGTGTGCCTTCACTACAAGCCTTAACAAGCTTGAAATAGATCCATAGACACACAAATTGATGATGAATTTCCAATCCTTGATGAGGAAAACTATTCTACTTGGAGAATAGAGATGAGAGTGTATTTGAAGACAATGGGAGAAACTATTTGGAAGGCAACCATTGGTGGATCAGTTATGTTGAAGAACAAGTCAAAGTTTGCAACTCAAGGAGATGGAAAGAAGAATGATGCATTGGCTCTCAAGACCATTCTTAGTGGATTCTCAAGCCCTATCAAAGAGAGCATGGGACAATGCCCTTCCTCCAAGGATCTATGGCTAAAGCTAGAGGAGACATATCAAAAAAAGGAAGAAGATGATGAAGACCAATCCATCAAGATCATTAAAGGTAGAGAATCTCCAAAGACTCTTGAATTCATTATTTCTAAATGTGATCTTAAAAAAATTTCAAATGAAGACAAAGAATCAAGTGATAATGGTATCACAAAGGAAATCAAGGAATCATGTGATGATGTTGGAAAAAAGGAATATCTTGAAAGTAATTCAAATGAAGGTAAAAAATCTCCAAACACTCTTGATTGCAATGATTCAAAATGTGATGATGTTGAATGTTTCTACTCAAGTGAAGAATAAGATCTAGAAACAATTTGTGTGAAGTTTGATGGTAGTTATCCCATGAAAAGAATAGAAGAAGATCTATTAGAACTTCAAAAATAAGTTGAAGAGGGTTTATATAGATATAGCAGTGATCATTATTATTCACACTATAACTGTCTTTCGGATAACACTAACAAGTTTCTTAGGAGGAATAAAAGGCACATCTTGAAGTTAAAGGGAATGCTCAAAGAAAAATAAGAGAGAAATAAGACAAAATTAGAAGAAAAGGAAAAAGAGATCACAAGACTAAAGAATGAAAATAAGATATGAAGGTAGGTGATGAGATTAGCAAAAATTTTGAAACTATTATTCATCTCAAGACCCAAATTGAAGAAGCCAAAAGGGTAGAGGAACTATTGAAGGATCAAATAAATGAAAAGGAAGAGTCATGTCATAAGTTAGAAGCTGAGTTGTTGACCTTAGAAATAAGGTAGATAAGTCAAACAAATTCTTGAATAGCTCAAGAATCCTTGATGAAATCTTGGAAAGTCAAAGATCACCATGTAATAAATCAGGTCTTGGATACAAAGGAGAAGATACACATGGTGAATCAAGCATATCAAAGAATCATGAGGTAAGTCCATCAAATAAGGAAGACAATGTTGCAAAGCAATCATCTACACAAGGCAAAGAAAATTTCAAAAGAACAAAGCAAGGAAGACATCAAGAAGCTATCTTTGGGACACCAAAGCAAAGGTATGAAAGTATTTTTCATGGGCATTGTTATTCATGTAATGAATATGGTCACAAATATTTTGAATGTATATCTTATGAAAGGAGATATAATGGAATATTCTATAACACCATAAGTTGTTGGCGATGTGATCAAGTAGGACATATTGGTGTTCACTGTAACACCATGAGATGCTACAGTTGTAGAGGATTTGGCCACAAATCCCAGGAGTGTTGGAACACAAGAAGAAATTCCATGATGAGGACTTCAATTATCATGGCTAGAAGAAGGAATGAAGTAAGGAAGGGAGACATATTTGAAAATATGGATGCTCAGAGCTCAAATTCTGAGGAGCAGAGACATCTAAAAGAGTGGTTGAAGAAGACAGAGAATCCAGAATAGAATGAAATACTGAAAGGAAGTTAAAAAGTTTCATCTATTGAGGCATACACGGGTGAAAGTGGTATCAATCTCATACATACACAGGCTGGCATTGTACAGGTCACATACATATGTGAGATGTTGTGAATCAGGCTGCATACATGTGGTAAAGCCTTGGGAAAAAGACAATGCACAGGGGTTGCATCTTGATGTGATGGTATAACTCTGTGATGAAAGTGTTCGACAACATAGGTATTCCAATAGAGGTTGAACACCTTCAGTAACCACTAACATAACCAGATCAAAGATCAACACACCGATGTTTTCATGTGGTAAAACCCCTATGGGGAAACATCCACGACCCCAACCAACTCGACCACTTGGAGTAGTTTATTAATGCAAATAAAAAGATTACAAATATATTTTACAAGATATTTTCTCACAATCAATCATCAACAAATGACCCTCCATGCTCTTTAACTAGAGATCATGGACCAATCGGGTGTTAAGCCATATATCAATGGTTGTTAATATTGAGGAGAGTATGAACCGTCAGATCACTCTATGTCAGGAACATATCGTGAACGTCAGATTTCCTAACTACAGATGCATACTAAAGAAACACACTAGAAAACACACTTTTACCTAACAACAAAATAGACCAAGTTGATCTTAACTAACTCCTAAGTGTCTAAATATGCTAAAATCCCCCCTTAAGAACAACTTGAGATAGGATTGAAGGATTTACAATAGTGACACAATAGGAGAAGGAAGGAGGCATTAGAGCTTATTCCCCCTTAATGAAAACTTCCTGAACTCCTAACATAGATAGAAGTTTGGAAAACTCTTCTTCTGTAAGAGACTTTGTGAAAATGTTTGCAACTTGATCTTCTGTAGGGAAAAGGAGCACCTCAATAACTTGATCACGAATGAGCTTTCTGATGAAGTGCATGTGTATCTCGATGTGTTTTCTATGCTAATGTTGAACTGGGTCTTTGGCGAGCTTGATGGCACTTTTATTGTCACACCAAAGGCTGGTCGTATGTTGGTGTTGTAATCCAAACTCTAAAAGGATCTATCGAAATCATAGGGATTCCTGACTTTCATTTATCATTGCTCGGTACTTTGCTTCTGCTGAAGAAAGTGAAATAACATGTTGTTTCTTACAGGCCCATGTGATAGGTCCTGAACCAAGGATGAAAACATAACATGTAGTAGACTTCCGATCATAAGGGTCTTCGGCCCAATCTGAATCAATGAAACCAACCAATAAAGGAGTCCCCCCTGAACTGTAATGTATCCCAAACTAAACTATACCACGAACATAGTGAAGTATTCTTTAGCTGCTTTCCAATGGATTTCATGGGGCGTTTTCATATACCGGAAAACAAGACCAACAACAAAGGAAAGATCAGGATGGGTATGAGTCAAGTATAAGAGGCTACCAACTAACTGACGCTACAGTGTGGCATCAACTTCGGGAGAAGTACAGGTAGCATTAAGCTTGACTCCAGACTAGAAGGGAGAAGGGTTTGGTTTACAATAATCCATGTGAAAGTGATGAAGAAGGTCACAAGCATACTTAGACTGGGAAAAAAAAATTCCTTCTCTGGTTTGCAAAACTTGGAGGCCAAGGAAATAATCCAAAAAGCCTAAGTCTGTCATTTCAAATTTCTTCTTAAGGATGGTTTTCACATGGTTTAAAAGTTTTGAGTCACTACCAGTAAGGATAAGGTCATCAACATAAAGGACAAGGATTATGAGATGGCTTCCTACTTTCTTGGTATAGACATTAGGATCAGAATGGCATCTAGAGAATCCAGTGGCAATAAGAAAGGTGTCCATTTTGGCATACCAAGCTTGGGGAGCTTGCTTGAGACAATAAAGAGATTTCTTAAGGTGACAAACAACACTAGAATCATTATGGACATAGACAGGAGGTTGTTCCATGTATATTTCTTCTTGCAAATCTCCATGCAAGAAGTCGGATTTAACATCCATCTGATGGACCTCCCATTTATGTGAGGCAGCAAGGGAAAGAACAAGGTGGATGGAATTCATTTTAGATATAGGAGAAAATGTTTCATGATAGTCAATTCCTTCAACTTGGGAAAATCCTTTGGCAACTAAACGAGCCTTGTGTCTTTCAACACTTCCATCTAATGCATACTTAGTTCTGTAGACCCATTTACATCTGACAAGTTTTCTTCCTTTTGGAAGAGGTACAAGATCCCAAGTATCATTTGCCATTAAAGAACGATACTCTTCATTCATTGTTGTATCCTAATTTGGATGACCTGAAGCTTCTGCAAATGTCTCTGGATCATGATTTTATGAAACTTGAGCCAAAAGAGAAGAGGCTCCCTGGAACTAGGAATGTGTCTGATGCTGATTTGAAGGATCACCAACAAGATCACCAGCTACTTCTCATGTTGAACAGACCCATCTAGGAAGCGGTGGAGCTAGTGATAGTTCAGGTTCAAAGGACTCATCTCAAGGAGGGTAAGCAGGCGAAGGTGGATTTTCATCCTCACTGTCATCATCTGAAGAAGAAACCATATTAGAATAAGGCATAAACGCTAAATATGGATCGCAAGCCGAAGAAGGCACAACCATCGAATTAGGCTCGCAGGCCAAAGAAGACACAAACGCTGAATTAGGCTCACAGGACAAGAATTTTTCATCAAATTTAACATCTCTTCTAATAATAATTTCATTAAAATATCATTGAAGAAGTCTGTAACCTTTGACATCTTCAGAATAACCAAAAAATATACACTTCTCACTTTTAGGCTGCAATGCTTTCCTTTTCTCATCGGGAATGTGAGCCCATGCTATACTGTCAAATACATAGAAGTGACTTACATCTGGTTTAATTTTAGTCCAAGCTTCTTCCGATGTTACATTTTTAAGAGCCTTTGTGGGAGTGCGATTTACTATGTAATTTGCACAGTTGATGGCTTCGACCCAATAGTTTAGACTTAATCCCTTAGATTGGATCATACAATTAGCCATTTCTTTTAATGTGCAGTTCTTTCTCTCAGCAACGCCATTTTGTTGTGGTGTATATGGAACAGTGTGTTGCATTTGGATTCCCTATGTAGTGCAGTAATTTGTAAAATTATTGTTCACATATTCGCCTCCATTATATGTTCTTAACCTTTGAATTTGATGCCCATATTTCTTTTCTACAAGCGCCTTGTAGGCCAAAAACTTGTCAAAAACTTCACTCTTAATTTTTAAGAAGTAAATCCAAGTACGTCTGGAAAAGTCAACAATGAAATTTAAGAAATACTTGCACCCAGAAAAAGAAGGAGAAGAAAGTGGACCACACAAATCACTATGAACAAGCTACAAAGGACCTGAGGCGTGCCAAGAGGCACATTTTTCAAAATTGTATCGATGATGTTTGCTGAGAACACAATCAACACAAACACCATCTCTGCATGAAACAAGAGGAAGACTAGTCACCATCTGTTGATTACATAGTTGTTGCAATGAGCGATAGTTTAGATGACCAAACTTCTCATGCCAACGTTTGTTCAAGTCATCACTATGAGCAATAAAAACTGATGAAAAATATGATGACCCAAAGTTGTCAAACTTGTACAACCTGGTAATATCATCAACAATTCCAGTTGCAAGAACATGATTAGGATCTTTTAGATCCTTGATTACAACTTGGTGAGGTGGAAACTCTATGATTTTACCTTCACCTGAATGAGTGATTTGATATACTAATCGAAGGTTACAAGAAAGACTTGGAACACATAATACATCATTGAAATGACCATTTTCTACTTTTATTGTTCCAGATCCTTCAACACTAAGAGATCTATCATCACCAACAAATATTTTCTTTGTGTTACATTCATTTAGAGTAGAAAATATGTCTCTATCCTTAGCTATATGATAAGATGTTCTAGAATCAATAAGCCACTTATCAGAAGTAGAAGTAGAAGGGGTATTGAAGGAGAAACCATAAGCAAAAAGTGCATGTCCATGAGAAGAAGAAGAAGAAGTAGGATCAATACTGATGTTGTTCTTCCTCATCATTGCTTCTAATCTGCCATCTTCTTGAAACACTTGGACTCATCATGACCATATTTATCACAAAAGTTGCAATGTCTATCAGTCTTCTTATTTTTATATTTTGCACCTTTGTCTCCATTCAGAGCAAAAGTTGTCTAAGTGGGTTTGGGACCCTTATATTGCTTGTTTTTGTGGCGATGATGTTGCTTCTTCGGATTCTTGGGTTTATCTTTCTGCTGGGAAACTAAGGCTTTGTTGGAGGTACCTGTAGTGTTGATCACTCCAAATTGTACAAGATTATCTTCCTCTCTAATCAAAGCATCACAAAAGGACTCAAGAGTGGGTTTTTCATAAGATTTCCCTAAAGCCTCTCTCATGGAATAAAAGGTAGATACAAACAAAGAATATGCACTACCTAGCTTAGAAAGAATAAGATAGATGCAACGCTCTTCCTCCATTTTTATTTTACATTCTTCACATAAAATTCTGAGTGTTTTAAACCTAGATAGATAGTCTCCAAGACAATAAAAATCACTTGGACTCAAGGTCAGTACTTTATCTTCTAACTGTTGTGCTCGAATAATATAGATTTTACCAAACACAGATTCAATCCCGTCCCAAGCTTCTTCGGGGTCATCAATTTCTTGGAGGTGGTATGTTAAATCAGGAGAGATGGACATTCTGATTAGTCCGCGTGCTTCATCACTCCTATTAGCCCATTTAGCTTTCTTATCATCATCAGTGGGTTCTTTTTCCTTTCCCAAGGTAATCTGGTACAAGTCTTTACTTCTTAATAAATCTTCCATATGAGATTTCCAGTGGAAGTAGTTGTTGCTGGTAAGCAACACATTACTTGTAGAATCCATATTAAATATGCAGATAATGTGGATTTAAAAACTAAAACTATTGATCTGGATGGAAATATCTCGAAAATTTATGCGGTTTAAAAAAAAAAAGCACTAAAAACGGACTTCTGATGTGAGAGTTATGCCCTTTTAAAAAAAAGCATAAACAGTAACCAACTGACCACGTGATAGTGTAAGTTGCTTTATGAAGTGACCCACTTTTATAAAGAGAAGTGGGGATAACTTTTACAATGAAGTTACTTTATAACAGAAAAGTTGCATGCAAAATAAATAACTCTAAAATAAAATATTAAAGCTACTTATAGTGATTCACTTTTATAATTGAAGTGAAATACACTTTACCATTTTAGCATGAACTTTTTCAAAAAAGTAACAAAAGAGAGACTTGAACTCAAGACCTCTTACTTAATAAGGCAAGTTTTAACCAAATGGTCTAGCAAAACATATTGTAATGTTTAGAAGGAGGATTGGGGGTGTTGGTTTTGTTTGTTTGTTGTTGTTGTTGTTGTTGTTGTTGAAGATGGCCTTGGAGAGCATGCTAAAAAAAACTCTTTTCACACAAGACATTTTTTTTGCTTCTCGATGACAACAAGGGTTAGATCTCGATTAGCTTACCCGAAAGATGCACCTTTTCCTATTTGTTTCTGATTTTTTGAGATCACACAGGGCATGGGGAAAAGAGAATACATAGATCTAAAAGAGTAGCAACCCGGAAATAAAAAAATACAAACCGAAATAAAACTTTGCGGAAATTTTAAAAATGCGTATTCAAGCTTTATACCTTCAGATCTGACTCTAATGGCCATATCTTGGGCAAATGGAAACCTTTTCGAGTGAAACAAAATGTGTTCCTAAATGAAATGAGTGCTCTGGATGCAATGGAATAGTCCTCTCAGCCCATAAATGTATGGAAATGATATAAAATGGATATGATGCAACTCATCTTCATGATATCGATCTACAACAAGAGCGAGTCTTCAAACAGGCTCTGATACCATGTTCAAAAACACAATTATTCCAACAGAGAATGAACACCTTCAATAACCACACACATAACTAGATCAAATATCAACACACCGATGTTTTCACGTGGTAAAACCCCTATGGGGAAAGATCCACGGCCCTAGCCAACACGGCCACTTGGAGCAATTTATTAATGCAAAGAAGAAGATTACAAAGATATTTTACAAGATAATTTCTCACAATCGATCATCGCCAAATGACCCTCCATTCTCTTTAAATAGAGATCATGAACCAATCGGGTGCTAAGCCATGGATCAATGATCGTTAAGATCGAGGAGAGTATGAACCATCAGATCACTCTATGTCGGGAACATATTGTGATTATCGGATTTCCTAACTACAAATACATACTAATGCATACTAAAGAAATAGACTATAAAACACACTTTTACCTAACGAAATAATAGACCAAGTAGATCTTAACTAACTCCTAAGTGTCTAAATATCCTAACAGAAAGGTCTGACATTGTTTGTTCCAGGTTTTCATGATTCTATATTGGATTATGTAAGGTGATGATGTAAAATAAAATATTGGATGCATGACACTAATCCATGAACTTGGATTGATGCATTTTCTGTTGAAGAACAATGTTGGTTATGACAATGAAGTTATGGCACCTTGTTTATGTGATATATCTTGATGATGTATTATAAATCTTACTTGTTGGAAAGCTTGATGCATTTGGCATATGGTCTACACATTGGGAAATGTGGTTGGTGAGTTGATTAGACGATAATTTTGTACATCATTGATGATATATAGTTGATGCATTATTGGTACATTTCTAGTACACTAGTAGAGGCACCTACTAGCAGGTTGATTGGCACATGTTTCATGGAGGATTTATCATACATGTATGAGATTACTCATTTTGTGGTATTGGTACATGGTAGTGTAAATGTTTTGGTACACTCATATATGGAATATGCTTGATGATACTATTGGTGTTAATTGAATAACACAACAATTGGTATTTGTTTATGATACGTGGTTCATGATGGAGACATATCATGAGTGATATGATACATGGTTGGCATGTTGGTAGATGCACATGGTTGGCATATTGGTAGATGCACATGGCTGGAATATTGGTAGATGCACATGTTGGCATCTTGATAGAGGCATATTATTGATACATTCCATGGATGATATCTTTTGGCACATTGGATGATGTTGATGTACATGGTTGATGTACATAGGTGTTGTGCATGATGAGCACACATTTTTGTACAGGATGTACTTGGTTGATATTTTTCTCATGATTCTTTATTTCATTGTTGACATATCTTTTGCTTCATGATGTTTGGCATTGTTGGACACATTGACCACACTTAGATGGGGGGTGGGGGGTGAATGAGTGTGGGGCTCTTTTTCCCAAAACTTCCCTCTTGCACTAAAACTCATCAATTAGCATTCGACATTTTATTCATTACCCATTGCTGTCATTTATAACCAGTTAGATGTGAGCACATATCAACAAAATATTTTAGCAATATATCATCAACAAGTCATCATCACAATGAACACAAAGAACAGAAGATGTATGTACAATTTTCTTTTTATTATGGACTACAATCCTTGGGGTTTATCAACAACAATTGAATAGAGTACAACTCTACAAGAGCACCAACTCTATATGCAAGACTCATCTTACATTCTCAACACCAACAGAGATGAGGCAACAATCCGCAATAGATATCAATCTGTCAACAGGTACATGACCTGTCAGTAGTGCATCCCATGTGTGCACACACCCTAGCTCACTGCAGCCCGCGTGTGAACGTGGACAGTGTATAATGCAACAAGAATATGCTTCTAAGCAACTAGGGTTTTTCTTTTCTTCACATGCTCAGATCCTCTGCAACTTGCAATCACTTTCTCTTCTGTCTTCCACTATCCAAACTGATCCACAACCAGTCAAAATACATCCAAGCTCTCCAATAGATTTCTCATGCTCCACAACAAATCAATATGAATTCTATCTCAATCATGTATAAACAATTGGTATACCATAGAAATCATGTCACTACTAAATCAAAAGAGTGTTTCTCACTCCATCAACCAAATCAACCAAACTGAACCACATCATAGAATCCATACCAAGAATTCCCTAAGCATTCAAAACACGTCAAACAATAATATCCATCAAGACAATAATGTAACCATACTAGTGTCTCAGTGATAGATCTGAGGCCATAGAATGTAGATCTGGAATCTGCCTCATCATCTAGGAGCTTGGCACCAGCTCAAACAAAAATATCCATGATTTTATCTACTCCACACTCCTTGTACACAGTCAGCCCACATGTACACTCACCCTATACGCAACCATCCTATGTGTACATGCACCCTATACACAGACAACCCGCGTGGACATCAGAAAATAGGGTTTTCTGTGAACCCAAGACTTTTTCCGTCAAGATCTCTAACATTCCCGAAACTTTGATGCATCTATGAGATCCTCCTCTTGCTCTCTTCCTCAAAATAGATCTTCAATTATTCTCAAGAGATCCACACAATAGGATGCTCTCACAAGAAGCTCTCCATCAATACTCCACAAGATATTCACAAGAATCTCTCCATTGATCCACAAAAGGATTCTTACCAAATGTACATTTTACAAGAGATCCTAGCTTCTTATTTATACTTTCATCTTCTAGGTCACTGAACCCATTTTTAGGTTACTTAACCCATTTCTAGGTCACTTAACCTATTTTCCTTATTTTAGGGTTAACCACTTTCCATGAATAGAAATTTCTCCAATACTTTATCATTTAAATATTCCTTCTTGATTTTGTCACTTCATTTTATCATTTAAATAATCTTTCTTGATTTTGTCACTTTACTTAATCATTTAAATAATGATTTCTTATTTTCAATCACTTTGACTTATTTGACCTTTTGGGGCTTCAAGCCATCATATGGGGGTCCTTCAACTTCGTAGAGCCATAACTCTCAAACCGTGAGGAGTTATGTGACATTCCACATACCACCGGAAATGGCATGTCAAGCAATATCCATCTAGGATAGTTTCACCAACAACTTCATTGATCTTCATATCATTAATCCACATGCAATAATGGGTCCTCCAACCGTTCTTATAGGATAACTCAATCCGTAAAGCGTCTTCCCATGAGGGCTTTCACCATAAGGGGACCACTTTGGAGTTCATCCATTTGTGCACCTTATCAACCATGATAAGACAATAATGATTCATCTTTGCATCAATTCACCACTACATCATATATATCAACTATGCATCATGTATCAATGACAACTCATTGATCCATATTCATCAATGCTTCATATCAATGATCCATCTTTATCAATTGGTTTCCACTTGGACATCTATCATTCTCATCAAGGGCATGATATCAATGATCCATCTTTATCGATTGGTTTCCACTTGGACATCTATCATTCTCATCAAGGGCATAATATCAATGATCCATCTTTATTGATTGATTTCCACTTGGACATCTATCATTCTCATCAAGGGCATCATATCAATGATCCATCTTTCTCAATTGGTTTCCACTTGGACATATATCATTCTCATCAATGCATATTCATTGTTCATCAATCATCAATCAATCAATTACTTGACATCAATCAATGAAATCAATCAAACCAAGCCATTTGCATCAATGATGTATGATCCAACAATATCCCACATAATCAAACCATTAGCATCAATGAGAACATGATCCAACAATCTCCCCCTTTGGCATTGATGGAAATACCAACATTGATGTCGAATCCAATTACCAATTATTGATGTCAACATGTAGACAAGGCATGCTCTTCATCAATAGTCAATGTGACTATCTCTCCACATCAATCTCTCTCCATCAATAGACATCAATCACATCAATGTGATTATCTCTCCCCCTTTGACATCAATGGCAAAGGGCCATTCTCCTCTTGGGGTTGCTCCCCCTATCTCGTTGTTGTTGTATAATCTCTCCCCTTTTGAACAAGGGATATCAATCTAATGTAATGTTGAATATACATCGAACATACTCCCCCTGTGACCATCACTCCCCCTGGAATTATGACTCTATGCTCTTTCTTCAAATATAGGTCTCTTTTCTAGGTATGTATCTGATAAATATCTCCTCCTAGAATCATGGGAAGAAGAATGACTCCCCTTAAGGTTATTTCTCCCCCTATATTCTCTGCAAGATGAACAATATGCTACCATATGATGATCCTTGGACTTGTTCATGCATCAAACTTGTGCTATACCATACATCAAAATATATGTCAACAATGAAATATAGAATCATGAACAATATATCCACCAAGTGCATCAAGTACCAAAATGTGCCCACCATGCACAACACCCATGTACATCAACAATGTGCCAAAAGATATCATCCATGAAATGTATCCACCATATTCCAACATGTGCATCTACCACTATGCCAACATGTGCATCTACCGATTATTCCAATCATGTGCATCCACCAGTATGCCAACCATGTGCATATACCAACATGCCAAACAATGTATCATATCACTCATGATATATCTCCATCATGAACCAAGTGCCACAATCATGTATCAAACAAATACCAATGTTGTGAGAATCAAGTAATACCATATATGAGTGTACTACTATGCACCAATACCACAAAATGATGAGTCCCATACATGTATGCCAATTCCTCCATAAAACATGTGCCAATCATCCAACCATATGTCTCAACATATAGCCCGGTCCATATGGAAAAAATGCATGCACCATGATATCAACATAGGCTTCCAATAATACACCATAAGATATACCAGCCATGTACACCACCATCATCGCAAAATGATTAATCCCAGCAGATCAACATCAATCCATACTCTTGGGTTAGTTCCATGCACCCAATATTTATTTTTATTATACCATTGTGTGATCTCACCATGAAAAACTGAAGCAAACAGTGTCAGAACCTACAATAAACAATGTCAGACCCTGGAATACAGAGTTATACCATCACATCAGACTCCAAGCCATGTGCATAGCCTTTTTCCCAAGGCTTTACAATAGACACATGGCCTACTGCACAACTGAGCGTGTGTGTACATGACCTACTCAAGGTTACCATGCGTGTACACGCGACTGCCATCATTGTTACCTGCATGTGCCTTAGTAGATGACACTTTTGAACTTCCCTTCAATCTTTCATTCTAATCTGGCTGCTCTATATTCTTCACCCACTTATATAGATGACCCTTCTCTTCAGAACTTGAGCTCTGAGCATCCATCCTTTCAAAGATGTCTCCCTTTATTACTTCATTCCTTCTTCTAGCCATGCTATGTGAAGTCCTCGTCATGGACTTTCTTATTTTGTTCCAACACTCCTAAGATTTGTGGCCAAATCCACTACAGTTGTAGCATCACATAGAGTTACAATGAACAACAATATGTCCTACTTGATCACATCTCTAACACCTTGTGGTGTTATAGAATCTTCCATTATATCTCCTTTCATAAGATCTACATTCAAAAGATTTGTGACCATATCCATTACATGAATAACAATGCCCATGAAAAACACTTTCATACCTTTGCTTTGGTGTCCAAAAAATGGCTTCTTGATGTCTTCCTTGCTTTGTACTTTTGAAATTTTCTTTGCCTTGTGTAGATGGTTTCTTTGCAATATTATCTTCTTTCTTTGATGTACTTACCTCATGCTTCTTTGAGGTTCTTTCTTCAACATGTGTATCTTCTCCTTTGTATCCAAGACCTGATTTATCACATGATGGTCTTTGACTTTCCAAGATCTCATCCAAGATTCGTGAGCTATTCAAGAATTTGTTTGACTTTTCCACCTTCTTTCTAAGGTCAACAATTTNNNNTTCTAACTTGCAACATGAATCTTCCTTTTCATTTATTTGAATCTTCAATAGTTCCTCTATTCTTTTGGCTTCTTCAATTTGGGTCTTGAGATGGACAATAGTTTCAAAACTTTTACTAATCTCTTCTTCTACATTCATATCTTCTTTTCCATCTTCTAGTCTTGTGATCTCTTCTTCCTTTTCTTTTAATTGAGTCTTATTGCTCTCTTCTTGTTCCTTGATCATTTCTTTTAACTTCAAGATGTTCCTTAGACTTCTCCTAAGAAACTTCTTAGTGTTATCCGAACGATAGTTATAGTCTATATAATAATGATCACTTATATATCTATATAAACATTTCCTTCTATTCTTTTCATGGGATAAATGCCATCAACCTTTACACAAACTATTTCTACATCTTCTTCTTCACTTGTAGACAAAAATTCATCATCATCTTTGCAATCAAGGGTTTTTGAGTGTTCTTTACCTTCATTTGAAGTATCTTCACTTTCTTCCTTTTTGTCAACATCAACACATAATTCTTTTCCTTTATTTGAAATGTCTTCAAGATCTTCCTTTGTGCTATCATTACTTGATTCTTTATCTTCACTTGAAATGTTTTCAAAATCACATTTAATGCATTCAATATTTTTTGATGATTCTTTACCTTTGATGGTCTTGATGGAGTGGTATTCAATTTCTTCTTTCTCTTCCTTGCTTTGATATGTCTCCTCTAGATTTAGACATAGATCCTTGGTGGAAGTGCATTGTCCCATGCTCTCTTTGATAGGGCTTGAGAGTCCACTAAGAATTGTCTTGAGAGTCCACAAGAGTGTTTCTCACTCCATCAACCAAATCAACCAAACTGAACCACATCATAGAATCCATACCAAGAATGCCCTAAGAATTCACAACACATCAAACAATAATATCCATTAAGACAATAATGTAACCATACTAATGTCTCAGTGATAGATCTGAGGCCATAGAATGCAGATCTGGAACCTGCCTCATCATCCAGGAGCTTGGCACCAGCTCAAACAAAAATCTCCATGATTTTATCTACTCCACGCTTCCTGTACACAGTCAACCCACATGTACACTCACCCTATACACATCCAGCCCACATGTACACACACCCTATACACAGACAACCCGCGTGGACATCAGAAAATAGGGTTTTCTGTGAATCCAAGACTTTTTCCATCAAGATCTCTGACATTGCTGAAACTTTAATGCATCCATGAGATTATCCTCTCACTCTCTTCCTCAGAATATATCTTCAATCATGCTCAAGAGATCCACACAATAGGATGCTCTCACAAGAAACTCTCCATCAATACTCCACAAGATATTCACAAGAATCTCTCCATTGATCCACAAAAGGATTCTTACCAAATGTACATTTTACAAGAGATCCTAGCTTCTTATTTATACTTTCATCTTCTAGGTCACTTAACCCATTTTTAGGTTACTTAACCCATTTATAGGTCACTTAACCTATTTTCCTTATTTTAGGGTTAACCACTTTCCATGAATAGAAAGTTCTCTAATACTTTATCATTTAAAGATTCCTTCTTGATTTTGTCACTTCATTTTATCATTTAAATAATCTTTCTTGATTTTGTCACTTTACTTTATGATTTAAATAATGACATCTTATTTTCAAGCAATTTGACTTCTTTGACCTTTTGGGGCTTCAAGCCATCATATGGGGCTCCTTCAACTTCATAGAGCCATAAATCTCAAACCGTGAGGAGTTATGTGACATTCCACATACCACCAGAAATGGCATGACAAGCACTATCCATCTAGGATAGTTTCACCAACAACTTCATTGATCTTCATCTCATTAATCCACATGCAAGAATGGGTCCTCCAATCGTTATTCTAGGATAACTCAATCCATAAAGTGTATTACCATGAGGGATTTCACCATAAGGGGACCACTTTGGAGTTCATCCATTTGTGCACCTTATCAACCATGATAAGACAATAATGATTCATCTTTGCATCAATTCACCACTGCATCATATATATCAACTATGCATCATGTATCAATCACAACTCATTGATCCATCTTCATTAATGCATCATATCAATTATCCATATTTATCAATTGTTTTCCACTTGGACATCTATCATTCTCGTCAAGGGCATCATATCAATGATCCATCTTTATCGATTGGTTTCCACTTGGACATCTATCATTCTCATCAAGGGCATCATATCAATGATCCATCTTTATCGATTGATTTCCACTTGGACATCTATCATTCTCATCAAGGGCATCATATCAATGATCCATATTTATAAATTGGTTTCCACTTGGACATATATCATTCTCATCAATGCATATTCATTGTTCATCAATCATCAATCAATCAATTACTTGACATCAATCAAACCAAACCATTTGCATCAATGACATATGATCCAACAATATCCCACATAATCAAACCATTGGTATCAATGACAACATGATCCAATAGGCATGGCATGAGTTTGATGCATGAACAGGTCCAAGGATCATTATATGGTATCATATTGTTCATCTTGCAAAGAAGATAGGGGAGACATACCCATAGGGGGAGTCATTATTCTTCCCATGATTCTAGGAGGAGATATTTATCAGATGCATACCTAGTTTTAGTCTCTAATTTTGTCTTGGTTTAGTGAGAAACCCTTGTCCTAAAACCCTTCTTACCCATTCTTCAATTTCTCTTTTTAGTCGATTTCAATTTTTCCATTTTGGTATTTTGTGGTTTGCATTACAGTGTTTGATAATTTATTTAAGTTTGATTTTGAAAACACATTGTTTAAAATTGAGGTCTCTCCTTATATGCCATTTGAATTTAAAATTTTCAATTTTTGCTAAGTTGTTAAATGCGCTACGGGAATTAGCCTATTCCTGTAGTGCCAAATAATCATGCCATGATATGCACCTGCCATCTCGATTTTGTTATGATATCATGAATCATGGATTAAGAGTTTGTATGCCTCCACGAAAGCTTGGCAATCATTTCCAAATCCGACGGTTTTAGAATCTAATTGTTGTGTACGCATGCAGGACTCATTTCAAATTACCCGTTGATTCATGATCACTATACATTACCTGTTCGAGTTGGCTTATTTTAGGCTTGCAGTGAGGAATGCAGGTATCAATTCAAAATAACGGTATTCACTAACAATTGCAGGTGGCAAATTTGGAATCTGAAAACAACAGTTGCAGAATTGTGTTTGATGTCACCAAAGAGGAGTGGACAGGTTGCCAAAATAGAACTAGAGGGTTCCAAACTTCTTGAATCCTATCCTCAGATGGCTCAAAGGTTTAGAGACGCGGGGTTGTTTTATTTTCTCACCACTTTTCAGGGTTACAATGAGCAGGTTTCCATGGAGTTCGCTCTGAATTTTGATGGTCACGAGGTCGAAATCGGTAAGATGTTGATGCTAGTGACAGAGCAGACTATCACAAAATCTTGCAGGCTCATGGTTGGAGGGGAAATATGGTGGAAGAAAGAGTATGTGGTTACTGAATTTGTAAATCAACTCCTCCTTCCAGCTAAGCAGAATTCAGATTGGAGAAGGGGAATACCTCGTAGCTGGGTTTGACCTGAATCACACACTGCTCTGGTCATGATTCATAGGTACATCACCTACGAAGGAAGGTTTTCATTGGTCTATATATACCATATCATAATCCTAATGCACTTAAATGGTGATTACCCTTTAAATATCCCTTATTTTTTGCTTAAAATCTTGACAAAGATGTCCAATAAAGTGCAATCACTTTCTACCAATGCTAAAAGTAGTCTTTTCCATCAAGTTCTGATTAAAACCCTAGTCATGTATTCTTTGAATGAATTACAGTTGGCTCATGCAATCCTTAAACCCTATCACTCAGTCCAATAAGTAGAAGAAAGGCAGAGGGAGGAAAACCATCACACAGAGCCGAGACATGTCTGATGAAAACCCTATGAAATATGAGCCTTCTGATATCAAGGTGACTAAGAGGAGAAGAAGCAAAAGACCTAGATGGGAGCCTGAAATTGAAACGTTTCCTGAGGAAGATGCTAAAGGGGAAACAGATTCAGATAATGATCTAGCTGCTCAAACTACAATCAAGCTTGAAATTCCATCAACTAGAAAAAGAAGTGTTGCAACCAAAGGGAAAAAGGTTAAAGGTGTATGTGTATCACAGAAACCTTGAAGAAATTTGACTAGGGTTGCCAACAAGTATAGGCTGAAGTCAAAACAATGTTCAATCCACCAATCAAAGAAGAAAACACCATAATCATAGAAGATGATTCTGAGAATGATGAAGCAAGTACAAGGGAAAGGGAAAAAAGGACCCCATTGCCCAAGAAATCTGTCATCAAAGGCAAAATAATACTTACACCACCTACAGGCCCTATAACAAGAGCCTCAACCAGATTAGAAAAAACTAAAGAGATGGCTAAAGGCATCAGTGAATTCCCTGAAGAAAAATAGGATTACTTGGAAGAATCAGATCACTTACCAGATGTACCTGGAGCTTTAGATTCATCAAGTTCCGAGGAAGAACATAGCTCAGAATTAGTCTCAAAGTACCAGGTTAAAGCCAAGGAACCTAGTTTTTCCTTAAACCTAAATGAAACTGCACCTTCTGAAGAATGCTCAACATTCAAAGTCAAGACTAGAACTGATAAGGAAAAGATCAAGGAATTTCATAAAATAATAAAACAATTAAATAAGGAGAAGGCGCAGATAGAACAGTGGAATGCTCGCCAGCAAGAAAGGATTCAAGATCTTAAAAAGAATAAGAAAGAGCAAAGTGAATTTCTTAAAGAACTCAGGGAGATTAATTTCAGACTCTACTGGCACAATGTTGTGCTAACCAAAAAACTCAAGCAGAAAAACGCCAAAGCCACTGCTGTGATTATATCCTAAAGGTAGCATGGAGATTCGTTACAATCATGTTTAAATGTTTTCCAGGAAAGATGGTAAAGCCTACTCATTTTGGTCAATGAAATGCTAAGACTACGATATGTTTTACAGAATCAAACAAAATTCCTATTTTGTAGAGTCAAATGTAATGCTGGCAATATTTGCTATATCAAGTTGTTGAGCTGTGATCTTTTCTGGGGTAGTAGAAGCTCTTTTTGGGTGAAATACCTTAGGAGTTAGATACTTTTCGATTCTAGTCATTAAAGGTTGTACTATATGATAGGATCTGGAAGTTTTATAGATAGTTTAAATAGACAGATGAAAGACCATGTTCTGGTCGAAAATTTGGAGATCTGGAGAACCTTTTTGTGGAGCTCATTGTAAAAGGAATTTATTTTCAATTGACACTTAATAGCAAAGGCATATGGATGGTTAGACCTTCTTTTTTATACTTTGTTATTTCTTTATTCATGCTTGAATTCATTATTTCAGATTGAAATGCTTTTGATTCTTGATTGTTAATTTATACAGTGAAAATTTTGATGTAAAGATAATTTTCAAGTTATGATATCAAGCTGATAATATTATTTCTTTATGATATATTGAGATGAGAACTCTTGTGAAGTTGACAAATTGAAGACTTCATCTCCTTTTTTATTAAATTGGTTTAGTCCATCTATGTGTCTACCTATTATTCAACCAGTGGGATATGCTATGTTTTGATCTTGATTTTCATGTCATGTTGTAATCTTGACCCAGTTTTCAACCACCCTACCAAAACCAAATCATAAAACCTTAAAAATACTTTTCAATAAACGAATGATGCCCTAGCTTTCCCTCTCACAGCCCAATTCAAATTTATGGACTAACATTTTTGGCATCGTTGCCAGGGACAAAGGAACGGAGATATCTTCCCTAGGGAAACGACAAGTTGATATTCAGATCTTGATGGTGAAAAATATTTTGAACATTATCTAAAGACTGTGATTATTCACCTGGCAACTCCTCTGTGGTAATTCTAGCTCCTAAAAGAGAAGGTAAAGGACCTAAAATTCCTCTAAATCCTCCATCATCTAATAAGAGACTAGTAACTAGGAAAACTCCAGATCCCGAGCCTGTAGCAGCAGTGCCAGATCCTAAAAAAATACTAAGAAAACCTAAAGTTATTTCTGGTCAATCTTCACTTTCAAAAGGGAAATTATCTTCAGAAAATTCTCAAGCAGAATCTTCTGAAATTATCAAAACCCAATCAAATGAAGATTTGAAACATGGAAGTGAAATTAAGCCTGTTGTTGTGTCTGATATAGTTTCATTCCCTTCAAACGCTTCAGAACTAAATCCAAAACAAAAGAAGTTGCTTATTGAACTCATTAAATAGGAATATCCAGACTTCCTATCTATAACTGAAAATTCAAAAGGTCCCAGCATAGGTATTAAGAGTGAATCAGAGACACCTTCGTCATCTTTTGAATCTTTCTCATCTGAAGATTTTAGATCACGTTATTTTTCTCTTGAGAATCCTCTGTTTCTCAGCACATTAGTTGGTCATAGTACAGAAGAGAAATCTCCATCTGTTGAAGATCAAGACTCAGTGACAGTACATATAAGTTGTAATACACAAGGGACCCTTTCACTTGCAGCATCACCAATCTTCCTCACTCCCAAAGCTCTAAACATAGCTAATATGGCAGCAGACAAGATGGACCAAATAGTTGCAGCTAGGTATGCTCCCCTAGTACTTCCACAAGTCATGTATTCTTTTCCGCCAAATGATTATATGAGATATTTTCCCAGATTTAATGGAGATGGATCAGTTACTGTTGAAGAGCATTTGAGTTTTTTTATAGTTTTGCAGACAATTTCCATGTAGAGCATGCTGATGTGTGGATGAGATTATTCATATAGAGTTTAAATGGGGAAGCAAGAATGTGGTTCAGGAGTTTGCTTGCTAATTCAATAGTTGATATTGTAGCTTTAGATGAGGCATTTCTCAATCATTGGGCAGATAAAAAATACTTTCAATACTACATTACTAAATTCAGTGCTTTAAGGAGGAAACAAGGTGAATCAATACCTAATTTTACCAAAAGATTCAACCAGATGTATGGTAAAATTCCAGAGGAGATAAAACCTTCAGAGACATTAGCTAAAATCACTTTTGCTAATGCATTCGATGCCGAATTTTCCTTGTTTCTTAGGGAAATAAGAACCACTACCCTCAGCCTGATGCAAGATGCAACTATTGAGGTAGAATCAAACATATTAGCAGCAGACAAATTGAAGTCTAGAAGTGATAGAGATAGAAAAAAGCAAAAGGAAGAGTTACCTTCATCTTCTAATTCAACATCCGATACTAAAATGGATGAAGTGGCTAAGATGTTGAAAAATATGACATCTGAAATGACAAGGTTGAAGATGGAAAAAAAACATCCCAATAGACCTGCACAGGAGGACGGTTACAGAAATCCAAATCAGTTTAGGAGACCAAACAATGTACCTCAAATCTTACCAAGAGAAAGAAAAAACCAAGATGACCAAAGGGTGTTGCCCCCTTTTCAGAATAATGCAGTAGATGAGGAGGAAGATGAGGTTGATATAGAAGAATACCCTGCATTTCATTTGAATGATTCTGAATCATCTCCTCTACATGTGACACAGCAGGAATATGAATATGCTTTGATTGCCAACCAGTTTGAGGAAGGGGATGGAGATGAGATTGTCTAGCAGGAACCTAAAGGGAAAAAATATAATCTTAGATCTGGATCCTAGGCACCTAAAGTAGATACACCTATTTCTACAAAAAAGGCCAGTATTCCAATTAAGACAGGGGCGATCAAAGGTGTTCCCAATGTCCAAGTTGATCAACCATTGAAGCAACCTGCCAAGGATAACACTGTTGATATAAGGGAACCAGATAAAAGTGTTTATGTTTTCAATTTAGAACATGAAATCAACAAAATCAAGATTCCAGTACCGTTATTAGAACTCTTGAAAACAAAACCTTTCAGAAAAACTATCCTTAAGGCTATATAGGCTCCAGCTCATGTTACCTTCTCAGATACAGTCAACCTTGAAGATGAAAATCCTGCTATTACTATTGGACCTCACATTGAAGACAGAACTGATGCTTCTCCACCATTTTACATTTCACTAAATATCCATGACAAGATATTGCACAATTGCTTAATGGATTCTGGTGCTTCACATAATTTCATGCCTAAGGTGGTGATGGAAGAATTAGGGTTGGACATTACTAGACCATATCATGATCTCTATTCTTTTGATTCCAAGAAAGTCAAATGTCTTGGACTTATGAAATATGTGGTTGTAACTCTTTCCCAATTGCCTGTGAAAAGTGTGATATTAGATGTTATCATGGCTGACATACCACCAAAATTTGGAATGCTTCTTTCGAGATCTTGGGCTAAGAAGGTAGGTGGTGCTATGCAGATGGACCTTAGCTATGCAACCATACCTATTTTTGGTGGAGAACAACGAAGATTATATAGAGAAGTCAGATTGGCTTATTTGGTAAGTGATCACAATAATCCTACTAATCATCTTATATGTGTTGTAGAAGATGATCTAGGTTCTTCTATGTTTCATTTGAATGAGGAAATGGCAGAAGTATCAGTCAGAAAGTCAACAACTGCAGTGGAAGATAGTGAAGACAATTTTGTTTGGAAAATGTATTTT
Organism: Picea engelmannii; assembly: GCA_009831015.1. Taxonomy (NCBI): domain Eukaryota; kingdom Viridiplantae; phylum Streptophyta; class Pinopsida; order Pinales; family Pinaceae; genus Picea; species Picea engelmannii. Next base: position 33,345 of record ML786412.1, on the reverse strand, counting down.
GATGGGGATTGTTCTAAAGAAGGTTCTGGAGCTGGTATTGTCTTCATTTCTCCTACCAAGGAGGTTATTCCTATGTCATATAAACTTGAATTTGACACCACTAATAAAATCAGTGAGTATGAAGCTTTGTTGTTAGGTTTGAAAGCTACAAGAGATATGGGTATAGATAAGTTGTCTGTTTTTGGAGATTCTGAACTTATTGTTCACCAAGTCAGGAATATATATCAAACCAAACAACAAAGATAGAAACAATACAGAAATGAGGTGTGGGATTATGTGGATAATTTCTTCTTGGCATTCAATATTACTTTTGTTCACAGGGATTTGAATCAGCAGGCTGACTCTTTGGCATTTGCAGCAAGCAACTTTAAAACTCCAATGTTTCCTAATCTGAAGTTTCAAGTTGAAGTCAGACACAGACCCTCAATTCCGGATAATATAAAACATTGGCAGGTTTTTAAAGATGATGAGGAAATTTAGAGATTTTTGAGAACCATTGAAGAGTTTTCTAACATTTCGATTGATCAAGATGATGAAGATGCATAAGCAGAAATACACACTGCAAAATTTCTTCAAGATACTATTGTTGGTCACAAAATCATTGAGCTAAAGACAAACCATCTGCCCAAGGTTTTGGTTCCATTAGAAAGGTTGTTCGATCACAATGATGTTTCCAAGAAGGTTGTTATCCAAATAGAAGAAACAAATGTGGAGGACTGTGACATTAGTCCGAATGAAAATCCCAGGTTGGTAAAGGTATCTAGGAAACTGTCACAAAAATAGAAAGAAGCATATGTTGAACTAATGAAACAATACTCAGATATATTTTCCTAGTCTTATGAAGATCTGAAAGTGTTTGATACAGAGATTATTCAGCACAAAATTCCTATGAAAGATGGATCAAAACCCGTTAAGCATAAATTCAGGCAATTTAATCCTTTACTATTACCAATAATAGAAAAGTAGCTGAAAAGGCTGCTGGAAGAAAAAATCATAGTGCCACTAATATACTCAAAATGGGTATCCAACCTTGTGCCCGTCAGGAAAAATAATGGAGAGATAAGGCTCTCTGTAGACTTCCAGAATCTAAACAGGTGCTCTCTGAAAGACAATTATCCATTACCAAAAATGGATTATATCTTACAAAAAGTTGTCGGCGCAAAGAGAATTTCTATGCTTGATGGATATTCAGGGTACAATCAAATATCAATAATGGAAGAGGACAAAAAGAAAACAACTTTTACCACTCCCTGGGGAACCTTTATGTACGAAAAGATGCCTTTCGGGTTGATGAACGCTGGAGCTACATTTCAAAGGGCTATGGACATATCTTTCATTGGGGAGAAAGACAAGTTTTTGGTTATTTACCTTGATGACATCACTGTATTTTCAGCATCCGATGAAGAACATTTACAGCACTTGAAGCAAACCTTTGAGAAATGCACGAGGTGCAGCATATCACTTAATCCCAAAAAATCACATTTTTCCATGGAGGAAGGAAAGCTTCTTGGACACATCATTTCACCTGAAGGAATTAAAATAGAATTGGAAAGAGTAAAGGCTATTCAGCTAATTGACATTCCGAGAAATAAAAAGTCCATTCAGTCCTTCATTGGTAAGATTAATTTTTTAAGGAGGTTTATAACTCACTTTGCAGAGATTGTCAAATACATCACTGACATGTTGAAAAAGGATGCAAAAATTAAGTGGATACCGGAAGCAAGAGAATCCTTCAAAAGGATCAAACAGGCTATTGTTCAGGCACCTATTCTAATCATCCCAGATTTTTCTAAAGAGTTGATGATTTTCTCATTTGCATCAGAAAATACCATAGTTGTTGTTCTTCTACAAAGAAATGAGCAAGGCCACAAGAAGACTATCTCCTTCTTTAGCAAAACTCTCAGGGACTCTGAATTGAAGTATGATCTAATAGAAAAATATGCCTATGCCTTAGTGAAGGCCCTAAAATCTTTCAAAGTGTATATTCTTCAATAAAAAATTACAGCTTATGTCCCAAGCAGTGCAGTCAAAGAAATTTTGGTTCAGCCTGATTGTGAAGGTAAGAGAGGGAAATGGATAACCAAAATCTTGGAATACGACCTCACCATAAAACCTACTCAGCTGATAAAGGGACAAGGCCTCGCCAAATTAATGACAGAATCCAATTGCAAAGCAATTAGATTATATCATCTTTCAAACATGACACAAGACTCTTTTGTCCAGATTGAAGAATTTAATTTACAAATAAACAACAAGTATGTTTTTTCATAATGGTACAAAGAAATCATATTTTTTCTGCTGAATTTTCAATATCCCCCAGAGTTGGATAAATAAAAATATAGATCATTAAAGTTGAGAGCTATAAAGTATGGTATTGTTGATCAAACCCTATTTTGGAAGGACCCCAACGGTTTTCTATTGAGGTGTGTGGACGAAAGGGAAGCTAAGCAAATCTTTCATGATCTGCATCACGGTGTCTACAAAGGCCATCATTATTGGAAGGCTACTACCTTCAAAATTATTAGAGTAGGCTATTACTGGCCAGCTCTATTCTCATATACTTTTTCTCAAGTCAGGGCATGTGAACCTTGTCAGAAGTTTGTTGGGAAGTAGAAACTTATATCTCTGCCTCTGAAACCAATCATCGCCCATGGACCATTTCAATAGTGGGGATTAGATTTCATTGGAGAGATTAATCCTGCCTCCTTAGGACAACATATACGGATTCTTACAGCCATAGATTATTTTACGAAGTGGATAGAAGCAATTCTGACTCAGAATACCACAGACAAGGTAATCATGGAATTTCTAGAGGGATATATTTTTTCCAGGTTTGGCTGTCCTAAAAAACTGGTCACTGATAATGCACAGGCTTTTAAGTCGAATTCCATGATTGAATTATGCAATAAATATAATATCAAATTGGTTCATTCTACTCTCTATACCACCAGGGGAACGGATTGGCTGAATCTTCCAATAAGACATTGATAAGGATTATCAAAAAATTACTGGCAGAAAATAAAAAAGCATGGGATTCCAAGTTAAATTTTTCTCTCTGGGCTGATCGTATCAGCAACAAGAAGGCTATTGGGACATCTCCATTCCAGATGGTATATGGGACATAAGCTATCCTTCCAACTCAATTGGGTCTACCAGTCTTAAAGTTTCTGCAAGAAGAACAGGAAGAACCCAATGATGTCCAAAGAAGATTTTTTCAGCTAATTGAAGTTCAGTAGGTCAGAGAACAGGTTAACCAGAAAGTTGCTTCTTATCAGAACAAAATCAAGGCTACATTCGATAAAGGAACTAAAAAATATGTTTTCAATGAATGGGATTTGGTGTTGAGATGGGACGCCAGGAGAGAGGATAAAGAAAAACATGGAAAGTTCGATAATCTATGGTATGGTCCTTTCAGGATAGCCAAGGTAATGAACAATAACACTTTTCTCCTACATAATTTAGAAAACACTGAAATTTTTGGGGGCCCAGTGAATGGGAGGTTCTTGAAGCGCTATTTCATCTAAAATCTCATCATGTTAGATTTAGTACAGTAGGTTTTCTTTTCAATAAATACTCCATATACCCAATGGACTTGTTTTTACAGTTATGCTAAGAATAAAAGACTAACAGTCATAGGGGAACCAATGAATCAGAGATAAAGGAAAGGAAATGGTCTGTAGTTCTTGGATTTTAGTATCAAAACTCCATCCTCAGAAGGAGCTAATGTTAGTCTCTAATTTTGTCTTGGTTTAGTGAGAAACCCTTGTCCTAAAACCCTTCTTACCCATTCTTCATTTTCTGTTTTTAGTCGATTTCAATTTTTCCATTTTGGTATTTTGTGGTTTGCATTACAGTCTTTGATAATTTATTTAAGTTTGATTTTGAAAACACATTGTTTAAAATTGAGGTCTCTCCTTATATGCCGTTTGAATTTCAAATTTTCAAGTTTTGTTAAGTTGTTAAATGCGCTACAGGAATAATCCTATTCCCGTAGCGCCAAATAATCATGCCATGATATGCGCCTGCCATCCTGATTTTGTTATGATTTCATGAATCATGGATTAAGAGTTTGTATGCATCCATGAAATCTTGGCAATCATTTCCAAATCCGAGGGTTTCATAATCTAATTGTTGTGTACGTGTGCAGGACTCATTTCAAATTACCCGTTGATTGATGATCACTATACATTACCTGTTTGAGTTGGCTTATTTCAGGCTTGCAGTGCGGAATGCAGGTATCAATTCAAAACAACGGTATTCACTAACAATTGCATGTGGCGAATTTGGAATCTGAAAACAACAGTTGCAGAATTGTGTTTGATGGAGCCAAAGAGGAGTGGACATGTTGCCAGAATAGAACCAGAGGGTGCCGAACTTCTTGAAGCCTATCCTCAGGTGGCTCAAAGGTTCAGAGACACCGGGTGGTTTGAGTTTCTCACCACTTTTCAGGGTTACGATGAGAAGGTTTCCATGGAGTTCGCTCTGAATTTCGATGGTCACAAGGTCAAAATCGGTAAGATGTTGATGCTAGTGACAGAGCAGACTATCGCAAAAGCTTGCAGGCTTGTGGTTGGAGGGGAAAGATGGTTGAAGAAAGAGTACGTGGTTAGTGAATTTGTAAATCAATTCCTCCTTCCAGATAAGCAGAATCCAGATTGGAAAAGGGGAATACCTCGTAGCTAGGTTTGACCCGAATGGAACACCGCTCTGGTCGTGATTCACAGGTACATCACCTGTGAAGGAAGGTTTTCATTGGTCTATATCTACCATATCATAATACTAATGCACTTAAATGGTGATTACCCTTTAAATCTCCCTTATTTTTTGCTTAAAATCTTGACAAAGATGTCCAATAAAGTGTAGTCACTTTCTACCAATGCTAAAAGCAGTCTTTTCCATCAAGTTCTGATTAAAATGCTAGTCATGTCTAATTTGAATGAATTACAGAAGCCCTGGAGCTGGCTCATGCAATCCTTAAACCCTATCACTCAATCCAATAAGAAGAAGAAAGGCAGAGGGAGGAAAACCATCCCACAGAGCTGAGATATATCTGATGAAAACCTTATGAAAGATGAGCCTTCTGATATCAAGGTGACTAAGAGGAGCAGAAGTAAAATACCTAGATGGGAGCCTGAAATTGAAACGTTTCCTGAGGAATATGCTAAAGGGGAAATAGATTCAGATAATGATCTAGCTGCTCAAACTACAGTCAAGCTTGAAATGCCATCAACCAGCAAAAGAAGTGTTGCAACCAAAGGGAAAAAGGTTAAAGGTGTATGTGTATCACATAAACCTCGAAGAAATTCGACTAGGGTTACCAAAAATTATAGGCTAAATTCAAAATCAATGTTCAATCCGTCAATCAAAGAAGAAAACAAAATAATCATAGAAGATGATTCTGAGAATGATGAAGCAAGTACAAGGAAAAGGGCAAAAAGGACCCCATTGCCTAAGAAATCTGTTATCAAAGGAAAAAGAATACTTACACCACCTACAGGCCCTATAACAAGAGCCTCAACCAGATTAGCAAAAGCTAAAGAGATGGCTAAAGGCATCAGTGAATTCCCTGAAGAAAAACAGGATTACTTGGAAGACTCAAATCACTTACCAGATGTACCTAGAGCTTTAGATTCATCAAGTTCCGAGGAAGAACATAGCTCAGAATTAGTCTCAAAGTACCAGGTTAAATCCAAGGAACCTAGTGTTTCCTTAAACCTAAATGAAACTGCACCTTCTGAATAATGCTCAGCATTCAGAGTCAAGACTAGAACTAATAAGGAAAAGATCAAGGAATTTCAGAAAATAATAAAACAATTAAAGAAGGAGAAGGTGCAGATAGAACAGTGGAATGCTCGCCAGCAAGAAAGGATTCAAGATCTTAAAAAGAATAAGAAAGAGAAAATGGCATTGCTTAAAGAACTCAAGGAGATTAATTTCATACTCTACTGGCACAATGTTGTGCTAACCACAAAACTAAAGCAGAAAAACGCTAAAGCCGCTGCTATGATTATATCCTAAAGGTAACATGGAGATTCATTACAATCATGTTTAAATGTTTTCTAGGAAAGATGGTAAAGCCTACTCATTTTGGTCAATGAAATGATAAGACTACGATCTGTTTTACAAAATCAAACAAAATTCCTATTTTGTAGAGTCAAATGTAATGCTGGCAATATTTGCTATATCAAGTTGTTGAGCTGTGATCCTTTTTGGGGTAGTAGAAGCTTTTTTTGGGTGAAATACCTTAGGAGTTAGATACTTTTCAATTCTAGTCATTAAAGGTTGTACTAGATGATAGGATCTAGAAGTTTTATAGATAGTTTAAATAGACAGATGAAAGACCATGTTCTGGTCGAAAATTTGGAGATCTGGATAACCTTTTTGTGGAGCTCATTGTAAAAGGCATTTATTTTCAATTGACACTTAATAGAAAAGGCATATGGATGGTTAGACCTTATTTTTTCTACTCTGTTATTTCTTTATTCATGCTTGAATTCATTATTTCAGATTGCAATGCTTTTGATTCTTGATTGTTAATTTATACAGTGAAAATTTTGTTGTAAAGATAATTTTCAAGTTATGATATCAAGATGATAATCTTATTTCTTTATGATATATTGAGATGAGAACTCTTGTGAAGTTGACAAATTGAAGACTTCATCTCCCTTTTTCTTAAATTGGTTTAGTCCATCTATGTGTCTACCTATTATTCAACCAGTGGGATATGCTATGTTTTGATCTTGATTTTCATGTCATGCTGTAATCTTGACCCAGTTTTCAACCACCCTACCAAAACCAAATCATAAAACCTTAAAAATACTTTTCAATAAATGAATGATTCCCTAGCTTTCCCTCTCATAGCCCAGTGAAACTTTAGGGACTAACACCTAGAAAAGAGACATATATTTGAAGAAAGAGTACACAAGCATAATTCTAGGGGGAGAAATGGTCACAGGGGGAGTATGTTCAATGTATCTTCAGCATTACATCAGAGTGATATCCCTTGTTCAAAAGGGGATATATTATTCAAAGGAAAATATCAAAGGCACTCAGACAAGGGGAGCATCCCTAAGGGAAGTTCAATAAGGGGGAGCAGCCCCAAGAGGAGAATATCCCTTTGTCATTGATGTCAAAGAGGGAGAGATAGTCACATTGATGTGATTAATGATTATTGATTGGGAGAGATAGTCACATTTGGAAGAGATAGTCACATTGACTATTGATGTAGAGCATGACTTATCTATATGTTGACATCAATAATTGGTAATTGGTGTTGACATCAATGTTGGTATTTCCATCAATGCCAAAGGGGGGGATTATTGGATTATGTTGTCATTGATGCCAATGGTTTGATTGATTGAAGTCATTGGTTGATGTCAAGTGATTGATTGATGTCAAAAAAATAATTGATTGATGATTGATTTAATGTAATATGTATTGTCCTTGATGAAAATGCATAGATGAAGATGGATCAATGAGTTTTCATTGATACATGATGCATAGTTGATGTATATGATGCAGTGGTGGATTGATGCAAAGATGATTCATTATAGTCTTATCATGGTTGATCAGGTGCACAAATGGATGAACTCCAAAGTGTTCTCCTTATGGTGAAATCCCTCACGGGAAGACGCTTTGTGGATTGACTTATCCTAGAAAAATGGTTGGAGGACCCATGCTTGTATGTGGAAAATTGAGATGAAGATCAATGACATTGTTGGTGAAACTATCCTAGATGGATAGTGATTTTCATACCATTTCTGATGGTATGTGGAATGCCACATAACTCCTCACAGTTTGAGAGTTATGGCCTTACGAAGTTGGAGGACCCTCACATGTTGGCTTGAAGCCCACAAGGTCAAAGAAGTCAAAGTGCTTGAAAAGAAGAAATCATTATTTAAATGATAAAGTAAAGTGACAAAGTCAAGGTGGATTATTTAAATAATAAAGAGAACTGACAAAATCAAGAAAGATTATTTAAATGATAAAGTAAGTTGACAAAATCAAGAAGGAATATTTAAATGATAAAGTATTGAAGAACTTTCTATTTATGGAAAGTGGTTAATCATAAAATAAGGAAAATAGGTTAAGTAAACTAGAAATGGTTTAAGTGACCTAGAAATGGCTTAAGTGACCTAGAGGATGAAAGTATAAATAAGATAGCAATGGTCTCTTGCAAAACATCTTTTTTGTGGATCAATGGAGAGATTCTTGTGAGAGCTTCTTGTGAGTGCAGATTTGGTGTGGATATCTTGAGCATGATTGAAGATCTATTCTTAGAGAGAGGATATCAGGAGGATCTCATGGACACATTGAAATTTCGGCAAGTCTGAGATCAGGACGGAGAAATTCTTGGAATTACAGAAAAAAACCATTTTCTGGTGCATACGTGGGCTGTATGTGTAGAGGGTGCGTATACGCAAGCTGTCTGTCTACAAGGTGCGTACAATACACGGGTTGTATGTGTACATGGAGCGTACAGTGGATACAATCATGGAGATTTTTTTTTGAGTTGATGACAAGTTGTTGAAGACTGAAGCAAGTTCCAGATCTGCATTCTATGGGCTCAGATCTATCACTGATACATTGGTATGGTTACATTATTGTCTTGATGGATAGTATTTCTTGTTGTGTTGTGAATTCTTAGGGAATTCTTGGTATGGCTGCTATGATGTGATATATGTTGTTTGATGGAGTGAGTAGTACTCTTTTTATTCTGCAATATACCAGATATATAAAATATGCAGAACAAAAATAAAATGCTAGTAATGGCAGTATAATAGTAAAATATCCAGCATAATCTTCACAATACACAGAAATGATATACAAAATAGCAATAGAAAAGCACTTCGATTCAGAAAGAAGTGTTCACAGGCCTCTTCGAGGGGGCAACCTCCAGTCGAGCAGCACTCTATTACAATAATATCCAAGGTAGGGTTTTCATACCCTCGACCCTTATTTATACTAAATGTGTCTATTAAGAGAAGCATCTAGAGGAAGATCCTTCTAGAAGCAGAAGCTTCTATTAGGTCTTCTTACATCCGCCTTATTCTATTTTATTGAAAGGTTTTATTAATATTTACCTTCATTACATCCAAATACATTGATCTACCTATGTGCGGGTTAGGACCTTAACATGTCCGCCCCCTTAAAAATAGCCTTGTCCTCAAGGCTTGAGATGTGGAAACTGCTGCAGAATGGTAGCTGGTTCCCAAGTGGCATCTGTTGAAGTCATATCTTTCCATTGTACTAGCACTTCCTTGATGGTTCTCTGACGCAGGCGACACTCCCGCTGGTCCAAAACTACTTCTGGTTGTAGCCAAATGTATCCTTCTTCAGCTAATTCTGGAAGGTTGGTTTGAATTTGGCACCTGGTTCCAATCACCTTCTTCAAGCATGACACATGAAAAATGGGATGTAGCTTCGACTGACTGGGCAGAGCTAATTGATATGCGACTTGTCCCACCCACTTGAGAACTGTGTAAGGGCCATAAAATTTGGGTGCTAGCTTCTGACACTACTCGGCCTTGAGGGAAGTTTTCTTATATGGTTGCAGTCTCAGAAACACTTGATCCCCTTCGGCAAATTGACATTCCGAGCGACCTTGATCTGCTTGCTGCTTCATTCTATTATGGGCCATGACCAAGTTCTCTTTAAGGGTATAAAGGATATCCTCTCGGACTGTAAGTGTTTCGTCAACCACTTGGACCTTCGAGGTACCCGGTAAGTATGAGAGAACTGATGGTGGCTTCTGTCCATACACTGCTTCAACAAGAGTCATGCGAGTGGCTATATGGTATGTAGTGTTGTACCACCATTCGGCGAGGGGTAACCATTGAGCCCACTGGTGTTGTTTTTCAGAGGCAAAGAACCTCAGATATGTTTCCAAACACTTGTTGATGACTTCCGTTTGACCATCTGTCTGGGGATGATAACCTGAGCTGAGATGCAATTGGGTACCTTGTAGCTTAAACAGTTCTTGCCAAAAATTGCTTGTGAAAGTTGGGTCTTGATCAGAAATAATAGAGTTTGGCATGCCATGAAGCTTGAAGACCTGATCCATGAAAATTTGAGCCACCGTGGATGCAGTAAATGGGTGGTGAAGAGCACAAAAATGAGCATACTTGGAAAGGCGATCCACCACCACCATGATGACTGATTTATTCCCCGATTTGGGTAAGCCTGTAATAAAGTCCATAGAGATATCCTTCCAAATAGCAGGGGGAATCGGAAGCGGTTGGAGGGTGCCAGGAGATTTGACTATTTCTCCCTTGTTGCATTGACATACCTCACATTCAACCACAAACTTATGGATGTCTTGTTTCATACCCTCCCAGAAAAAAGAACGTTTGACTCGGTCATATGTTTTGGTGAACCCTGAGTGCCCCGCTATGGGTGTAGCATGAAGCTCAGAAAGTACCGTGGATTTGAGCTTGGATTGTTTACTTAAATACAAGCAGCCTTTGTATCGAATCTCATCCTGGAGCCAAGAGTACCCTGGGGGAGACTGAGCCTTGTTCTGCAGTTTCTGGATCAGTAGTGAACTTTTGGGGTATTGAAGCCATTCTTGGTGCACAACTTGCATCCAATCGGGTACAATGAAGGAAAGAGAAAAAAGGGATCCTTCGTCTTCATACTTCCGGGACAGTGCATCCGACACGACATTGTCTTTTCCCTTATTGTAAATGATCTCATAATCATATCCAAAGAGCTTAGTGACCCATTTTTTTTGTTCCTGGGAGGAAATGCGTTGTTCCAGAAAGTACTTGAGGATTTGATGGTCGGTCTTAATTTGGAATCGTTGCCCCAAGAGATAAGGACACCATAATTCAACAGCATGCAGAATCGCCAACATTTCTTTTTCATAAATTGGTTTGCCCAGATTCTTTTCAGACAGTTGTTTGCTAGTGAAGGCCAAAGGTCGACCCTCTTTCATAAGGACAGCACCAATTCCTTTCCCTGAGGTGTTGCATTCCAACACAAATGTCTTTGTGAAGTCGGGAAGGGCCAGAACTGGAGTGGTGCACATGGTCGTCTTCAATGTTTGAAAATCTTGAGCAGCTACTGGGGTCCAAGTGAAAGAGTTCTTTTTGAGGAGAGCCGTGAGAGGTGCTGCAATCTTTCCATAGTTCTTAACGAACTTGTGATAATACCCTGTGAGGCCCAAAAATCCACGCAATCTTTTGAGAGTCCTTGGGTGTGGCCAGTCTTGCATAGCTTCAATCTTTTTTCGGGTCCACCCTGACGCCATCCTTGCCCACCAGATGACCCAAGTATTCTACTTCGGATGCACCAAAAGCACATTTGGACTGTTTCAGGAAAAGTTGATGCTGAGAGAGTAGGCTGAGAACTTGATCTACATGAGTAAGATGGTTTGTCCATGTCTTTCTATATATGAGGATATCATCAAAGAAAACTAAGACAAAATGACGGAGAAAAGGGCGAAAGACATGGTTCATGAGGCTCTGAAAGGTGGAGGGGGCATTACACAAACCAAAAGGCATGACCAAAAACTCGTAGTGGCCCTCATGAGTGTGAAAGGCCATCTTGGGAATGTCGGACTCTTTCATACATATCTGGTGATAGCCCGAGCGAAGGTCCAGTTTGGTGAAGAATTGGGCGCCACTCAATTCATCTAGGAGGTCATCAATGACAGGAATGGGAAATTTGTCTTTGATGGTTAGTTTATTGAGAGCACGGAAGTCAGGGCACATTATCCAAGAAACTTCTTTCTTCAGTACCATGACGACCAAAGAGGAGTAAGGGCTCGTACTAGGACAGATGACTCCGATAGTAAGGAGTTCCTGGACCATTTTTTCAATTTCATTCTTTTGTGCAAAGGGGTGGTGATATGGACGTATATTTGGGGGAAGGCTTCCTGGGACAAGGGGAATGGAGTGATCATGGACACCGCGGGAGGGAGGGAGTCCTTGGGGAGTGGAAAAGACTGTTTGATGTTTATAAAGGAGGGCTTGGAGGTCTTGGGGCACGGGTGGGATCTCGGTGGCTTGTATGGCGTGGAGTTGGGCTATGACACCCGAATGACCTTTTTTGAGCAATTTTTCCATGCGATGAGAACTGATGATTTCAGGATAACCCGCAGTGATGCCTTGAAATTTATGTTTGTGGCCTCCTTGGTCAAATTGCATGGTTAAGCTCTGAAAATCCATGAGAATGGGACCCAAGGTTCTTAGCCATTCGGCACCCAACACAATGTCGCAACCGCCCATGTCAATAGAAAACATATGGGATTTTAGGTTGTAGTCACCTATTTGGAGACGCACGTTTTCACAGCGCCTGCCACATTTCATAGAACCACCATTGGAAATCATGATTTGGAAATTATTGACAGCATGAATGTAGCAATGGGTTTCTTGGGCAATGCGGTGATGAATAAAATTGTGGGTGCTGCCACTATCAACCAAGATGATGAACTTTCGGTGCTTGATGTAACCGATTAGCTTGAGGGTTTGTGGGTCAGAGAAGCTGGTGAGAGCATTGAGGGAGATGATTGGTTCCACTTCGGGAGGGTTTATTTCAGAAATTTCTGGTGACTCCGGCACAGGGGGAGTGTCATCATTGTCTTCTTGAATATCCTCAGAGATGGCCATAAAGAGATTTTGTTCCTTACATTTGTGGCCTGGGAAATATTTGTCATCACAATTATAATAAAGGCCTTTGAGTTGGCGTTCATCCATTTCAACCTTGGTCAATTTTTGTATTTTTAATGGGGCGGAGGGAGTAGTGGGGTTTACTGGTTTAAGGTGCAGGATAAAGGAAGGCTTACGGATTTGAGAGGAAACAATTTGTTGTGCTTCTTTAGATTTTTTGGTAGCCTCCACCCAAGTCGTAGGTAGATCCATGAGGACATGGGCCCTGATCTCCTCCTTGAGGCCACTGATAAAACACTCTCGAAAGAAAGCATCAGTCATGCCCTCTGTCCAAAAAGCCAGATGCTCAAATGCAGCTATGAAGTCTTCAATTGTGCCTGATTGCTTCAATTTTGTCAAACGACCCAAATGATCGGTGTCAGTGTCAAAGCGTTCATAAAGCTCAACAACAAATTGGGTCCAAGCAATATATCCTTGATGGGAACTTTTTCTCCATTGCCACCATTGCCAACGTTCTTGATCTAGATGGAGAACACCATACCAGAGTTTGGTCAAGTCATCTGTAATGTTGTAGAGAGAGAAATAATGTTCCATTTGTGTGACCCA
>ML786411.1:690104-706648 GCA_009831015.1 Picea engelmannii | reverse complement strand
CAGGGGAACTATTTCATTGTTTGGCCTATGTGTACTCATAATGTCACCATTACAAGGTTGTAATTAGTGGAAATTATTCTTTAATTTGACCCTGCGCAAAGTGACCTATGAATGGGGCCAACACTGAAATTTTTTCAGTTTGTGCTTGTATGCACTGAAATTTGATATGGTTATAGTAGATGCAAGCGTTGATGGTATGGGAGGGTTTCAAGGCTCAAATACGAATCACACAAAAAATTTGACAATCAAACGACAAAATTACAACCTAGTTGTGAAGGAGATGAAATTATCCATCATCGTATTTGTCATCATCGTTATCATCATATTGTGATGAGGTTGTTTCAATGAACATATTCGTCATTCCTATAGAATCTTTGTCAAAACTTTCCAGAAACAACGACCAGTGAAAGGGGCCAACATTGAATTTTTTCAAACTATGCTTCTCCATGTCATGGACATGGTATGCGGAGGAACTATAAATGTCTTAAGGCATACAATATGCTTTTAGGACTCCCAAACCATGCACAGGATCTAAAACTACCACATAGGCCCTATAAATGAAATATTTGACCTACGTGTACTCATAATGGCACCATTACAATGTTGTAATTAGTGGAAATTATTCTTTAATTTGACCCTACGCAAAGTGACCTGTGAATGGGGCCAGCGTTAGATTTTTTTTTTCAGTTTGTGCTTGTATGCACTGAAATTTGACATAGTTATAGTAGATGGATGTGTTGATGGTATCATAGGGTTTCAAAACTCAAATATGACTCACACAAAGAATTCGAAAATCAAACAACAAAACTACAACATAAATGTGAAGGGAGTCACAAATTGGCCCCATAGAGTAAGAAAGTGCCTCAAATTATCTAATAAATCCAAACCAGTGACCAAGGACCAAGGGGGAGAGGAGAGGAAAAAATGGGGAACCCTACCTAAGCACTAAGGAAGGCAAGAGGCGATAGGAAACATATTTTGTATTGTTCAACATTGTTTTGGAGCCTTATATTTAAGTTGTTACTGTAGTAACTTAGTTGGATACCATGGAGAATGTCATATTAACTACATTAAAAGTGGTCAATTATGAGAAATAAAAAGAAAGGTTGAACTCATTGTAGGATTTCACTTGGGTATGTTTTCACTTGAGTAACTAGTGGCAATTTTCATGGGTTTTATAGAACGACCACTTGCGTACGTGTTGTGCCTTTCATTGCTTATCCAAATTCATTCCTCTCCCTCATGTGTCATGGTTAATGCATCCATCTAGGTTCCCTTTTCTTTAAAAATGTGACTATATCTTGTTGCATTCCTAGCTTATATGTGGGTTTGTAATATTATAGCAATAGTTATAGTAATATTTTGAATATTGTAAAAAATGTGAGGTTTATCTTGCCCCTTGCTTATCTTTGCATCCTAAGAATTTGCATTGGTTATTTTATGATCAAGTTGATCAATATAGTAAGGTTGATAGTTTTTTGCATTGAGAGAAGTGAAGTTGCTCTACAATGAGTATACCGACAAATGCTCATCAACTATGGAAAATTAAGAACACAACCTTAAAAATAATATGAATATTAGTCAATCATGGTATGTATAAAATCCAATACATGTTCTACCCAAGCCCTACCTACCAGCACATTTAGTAGCCAATATAATGAATGTCACATTTTCTCCCACAATACATTCAAAGAGAAGTTAATGTTTGTTTGTGAAATCATGGCTTATATCCTTATTTTATATGGTGAACCCTTTGTGTTTTTCTAGTGAGTAGATTTTGTCAAAAAGAACAAAAATTGCAAATGTTTATATTCAAAAATTTGGAGATAGAACTTAGGGCTTATGTACAATTGACCTTTGGGATTTCCAAAGGCAATATAGTTTGAACCTTGGAGTTAGATTTTAAGCATATGATGAAGTTCAAACTATCACTCCATGAAGACTATAAATATAGGGATTTAGTTTGTAACAAGAGGACCATATGGAGAATTTGGAGCTCTAAAGTTATAATGCAAAAAATACTTTAAACATTGCAAGTGGTTTTGGTTTCAATATTTTCTCTTCAAAACTATTTGTGAGTGTTGTTATCTAAGTTTTTGATAGGTAATTGTTGTATCTTTCTTAGCTATCTAACATAATAGATATTGGTTTGTTGAATTCATTTTCTTGTTTTCTAACCTTTAATCAAATCTTCAATTCTAAATTGATAATTGTGGTTATGGTATAATTATGCCATGTTTTATTTTAATTTATATTCAACTTAGCTATCTTAGTTTTAGATTTCATTTTGTTTCATTATCAAAGCAACATTGAAATATTTTGTTGAATATACAGACTAACATTCACTTTGAGAGGTTGATGTGTTGCCCTGATGATAAAAGTGTGTTCATTTCAGTTTTTGTTTCCAATGTCCTTCAATTGGATTAGCAAAATAGTTTAACTTTTTCTCCTAGAATGATCTTAGGTTTTCAAGACAAATATAGGAGAGCCAAGGTTTACCAAACCCTCTCTGCTTTGAAGTCTTAATGTAGTTTCAAAACTATTGGTTGGATAGTAATAAATTCATCATGGAGGTATTAGGTTAGCATCTCTTCAGTGCTCTTAGGCATAATCATAAAAGGAATTGATAAAAGGAACAATGATTAGTTTTGCTTCATATAAAAAGGAACAATCATCATATATCAAAGCAATGAATCAATAAGGGAATGTTTACCTTTAATAACTTTAAATTCTAATTTTTATAGGGTTTAGTGGACAAAAATAAAGTTTCTCACCTTGTGTCTGATGATAAAAATATAAATGAGCTTTCTCTGCAACATCCAACAAATACAACTCTTCTCTTGGATACAAATGGCTTTGTTTTAATCCTTTCCTTGAGGGTTGTTTGAACAAATTGTGGCAAGTTGAGCCCAATAAAATTGTTTGAACAAACAATTATTACCATAATCAACATTGTCGTCGGCATTTTCATCGTGGTCATCGTCATTGTCATAATTACCGTCGTCGTCATCATCATTGTCTTCATCATAATTGTCCCAGTAATCATCATCATCATCGTTGTCGTCATCATCATTGTCAACATCATCGTCGTTTCCATTTCCGTGATCATCATCATATCATAATTTCCATCATCGTCGTGATCCTCATCACCATTGTCGCCACCAATAATCAATATTGTCATCATCCTACTCCTCCTCATCATCGTCATTGTCATCGTAGTCATTGCCATTGCCATTGTCATCGTCATCGTTGTTGTCGTTGTCATTGTCATCACCATAATCAACATTGTTGTTTTTGTCGTCGTCGTCGTCGTTGTCATTGTTATGTGGGATAGTGGCTATGTGGGTTATTAAGGTTAGGGGATATCGACTAGAAAGGTTAGGGTTTATTAAGGTTATAGGCTAGGTGTTAGCAGTTATAGATTAGTAGTGATAGGAGTTAGGAATTATTATTATTATTATATATATAATGTATATTATTTATATAATATATATTATTTGTGTTATAACCAAAAATAAATAAAATAAATAAATAAATAAATAAAATAAAACAAATTAGAACCCCCACGTACTCATTCGATACAGGCCGAAACAAATTATAACCCACGTCATTTGATAGAGGAGGCCCATATATTTGGAAAACCCGACAATGACAAAGACAAAAAACCCAACAACTCCAACCCACAGTGATAGAGGAGACCCTATCTGGCCACTAGCCCAAAACGACTGTGTCGTGGAGTGGAGACATTCGATCTCCGGACATGCCGCCAAAAATAGTAAATTCTTTCTATCATTTTTACCCCTTTTTATCCTCTTAGTAGGGTTTTTAGGTAGATATATATGGATTCGGGACATGAAAGGTTGAGACTAAATGGATTTTTTACTATGGAACTCGCAATGGCTATAACCCTCAATGGCCTTGGCATTTTTTAAATCGAGGGTTTGCAAACCCTAAACATGTTGTTTGAACCATACTTCCTACCATTCTTCCACATTCCACATTCCACAGTCAACATTTCTTATTAATGCAAAATGTAGAGGTCTCACACATTGGTTCAGGCTTCCGCATCATGACACTCCACCTCCCACATTCCCTTGAAACTTCACCTCCCACACTCCATATCCACTACTTTGTTGGCATGTGGAATGTAAAATCCCAAGCACCACGCCCCTCGCCCCTCACCTTCACATTCTCACATTCTTAAACACTTTGTAAGTGAAGAACGAGAGGATAATCTTAGATTGAAGAGGAGAATAGTTGAGTCATAAGTTGCATTGAATCTTGAGCCCTTATTTACACAACCATTGGACATTAAAGGACCTAAATAGCATCTAAAGGAGACTTCCAAGAAGTCTACTAAGGAAAAGGTAGTCCAAGAAGTAATATGTGGATTTAGAAAAACTATGGATAGTACTATTGAGGATAGGATGTTTTGTTATTTGAGCTCTAAGAGCTGGTAAATAAATATTCCTTTCTTATTGGGGGATTCTTTATTTGAAATGATATTTCAAACATGAACTTTAGAAGGATATGAATTTCAATGAGAATTATGTATAAACTTTTACTATAAAATTAACTGATATGAATGAGCAACAAGAGCTAAAAAGATAATATCCCCTTGAACAACAGGTTGAAGTGGATAAGTGATGGTTGGGATAGTTATATTGATATTCTACAATAATTAATAGCTGCAAAGTGTTGTAGGAAAGGAGAAGAAAAATATTATTTAAGTTAGTTGAATCTATAAAAGGGTTAGAGGGGGCCTACATTATGAAAGATGGCAAAGGTTTTACTAAATAAGAGTTTGAAGCAGGATTAAAAGTTGCCAAGATCTTCGTTAATAATGGTCTTAGTGTTGGTATAATGTTTATGTAGAAAAAAAATGTAGATCTAACCTAAGAGGGCATTCTTAAATATTTGATTATTGTGTTTTCTAAGCATCTCATCTCACACCCTACTTTATAATATTTTTTGTACATTTTGGTTTATTAATAAGATTCATAAGAATATTCCTAATATATAGAGAGAGAGGGGATTGTTGTAATACAAATATTCCTTTTTACCAAAAAAATAAAAGAGTTACCAATATTTAGGTATATACCTAAATGTCAGGATGCATTTGTTGTAATAGTGATAGAGGATTGCATGACCCTTGTTGGTGCAAGTGAAGAAATTCACTAAAGGGGAAGGTTGTCTCCCCTATGGTTAGTGCTCAATGCGCCTCTACCTTAAAGGATCCTCCTCTCATGGGAAGGTCACCCCCTTTAAGAATATTTTTCTCTTAGGTAAACCCTCAACTTGGTCATCCTGTTACATTAAGAAGGTTTCCTCCATGTGGCTTATGGCTAAAGAAAAAAGACCTCCAAGCTTGGATCTCCAAATCTTATGGATCTTCCCTAAAGGATATAATGTATGATTGACCCATGTGATAATTTTTTTCATTATAGAATTTATGATTGTGGAGATGACACTATGGTAGCTCATGCCAAAGGCCCTAGTTCATTGACGATGTGGGACTCTTTATAAGGCCATGTACTCACATATGTGCACCTTGTGACCTTTGTTCCCAATAACCACATCCTTCTCATTGACCTTTTTCTTACCTTTCTCTTCTATTGGTTTGGCCTCCTTGACCACTATATATGGTAGAAATTTATTTCTCCCATCTATCCCTTTCACATATTGTATTTTTTGTTTTATTTTATTTTGGATTTGGGTTTAGGTTGGTTTTATGAACCCTAGCCATTGTGAATGGGGGAACAACATAGGATGTGTATGTACTAGCACTCAATGAGGATGATATGGACGACACTAGGCTAAGCAATTGCGGTACTACTTATAGCAATTAATGTATTGGTTTCCCAAGATGTTGCTTCAATTCAACAACATTAACAATGCTAATATGTTGAATTTCACTTCAAAAAATGTATATAGATGCATAAAAATTCCTTGTATTATTTGGATTTGGCCTTCAATTCTTTGGCTTCCTCCACTAGACATTTTTTCATATTCAACCATGATTTTAAGTTTGGAACTCTCTTGCTACCTTCTTTTGTTGGCACTTTTTAACTTCATGGGTTATTCTTTAATTGGAGGGTATTGAATTATTGTCAAGATCATTAATTCACAATGCTTACAAATTCCATTGGCTTCATAACTTACTTCGATACTATATTTTTATCTACTTTTTAATAGGATTTTTCATTGATACCTTGATAATTTTTCGCACTTCCTTTCAATAGGAATTGGTATCGAATTAATAAGGAATAAATCCCTCACTTGTAACATACCCGACCACCCAGAGGCCGGGCTACGCCACTTAAACACGTTGCAACACACCCAACCACCCGCAGGCTAGGCACACTGCAATCCCAAGACTCAGTTCTCTGATCTCTAATTTGAAAACAAAGGACTTCTCAACAATGTTAGAAGCATGCACACCACATGCATAAGACAAGATCCATGTCACAACATAAAAGAGATAAACAACGTGCCATGCAACATAAACAACCAGTAGACAGACGCATTAAAATACATATCTCAGAGATAATTAAATACACAACGGAATACATTAAATAGAAAACACATAGAGCACTTATCTTTGCAAGTAAACGTTCACCAACTGGTTGCGAACCAAGGACGTTCTTCCCAACCATAGACGTTGTTATTCATTTACTCTCAACAACAGGTCACCCCCGAGCCAGGGCTATGAATCCACAAGGACAGGTCCTAGGCCAAGTCTAAATACACAGTAGTTGGCTAAGTAGCTCTTAGGTTTCCCAACCTCACAACAATCCTAATTTCCATCTCTCTTTCCCCCTCAGCCTGCACAACCCCAAGAAATGAACACCTTTCTTTGCCATGCAGTCCCTGAGGATGTTCCATTTCTCTCCAGGGCTCTAGTGCTACTGGTCAGGAAATATACCTACTGGAAATTCCAAGGACTCTCAGTTGTGGACAGTTCCATCCAAACTGCCATCAAGGTCATGCACATGGGCATCCATTCCCTCTTGGAATGATCAGTAAATCATTACATCCATTCAACGATGGTTCTCCTCTTCCTGCCATTCATTTCCATGCTCAACCCAAGAGCATAGGAACTAGAAGTAGTGAGTGAAGAGGAAGAAGAACAAGTGAACCAGTGAGAAGAGGACGAACCAAGGGAAGAATGACCCCAAAATAGCCACCAAGGGATGTTTAAATAATTACATGAAGACAAGAGCAACATTGCCTCCCTCCCAAGAAGCTCATGTAAACCCCCTCTTCTCCATAAAATCAATTATGGGTAAATAAAATAATAATAATAAGACTTAGCCCCTCAAGCCCCCTCTCTCGTGGAATCATAGCCCCCTATCTCTTTTGTCCTTGTCGGTCTTGCAGCCAACGGTGTATTTTATTAATGTATAGGAAGTGTTACATTTCCTTGGCACTCTTGCCCCTTTTCAACTTTATTGGATCACCAGCCTAAGTCATATTTACATAATACATTATAGTTTATAAGGGTTAGAACCGGAATGTTACATCCCCCTTCCCTTATTTTGGCATTGTCCTCCATGCACAACACCATTCCAATGTTATTAACATTACAATTCCAACCCCCCTCACCTTAATTCACACAGGAAATCCAACCCAATCTTATATACATAGGCAGTCTGGCATAAAACATGTATGCATAGGCATTCCGACCCAAAACATGTATGATGATCTTCAAAATTTATATTTCTGGAAGTAGTTCCAACCAACAAGCTCTCCTTCCCTCTCAGCCCTGCACAACTTAAAGAAATGAACCCATTTCTCTGCCATGCAGTCCCTCAGGTTATTCCACTTCTCTCCATAGCTTAAGTGCACTTGGCCAAGAATTTTTAGAGTTGTGGGTTCCAGAACTCTAGTTGTATCAAGTCCATTGGACTTTCTTCCTTCCATGCCTTTGTCATTTAGTTGCTCCAACATCACCTTCTTTTCTCTCATAGTCTGGTACTTTTCTAGATCTTCAACATTCTATTGAAATTACTAAGACAACTGAGAGGTGGGGTGAATCAGTTGTTACTGTGCTTAAACAATTCATGACTATTCAAATAATTTTTAATCTCTTTCAAGTGACCATCAATATTATATAAGATATGAACAACATAAATAATGAACATCAGTCACACATAAGATATACACAGAGACAGATTTTCACGAGGAAACCCATAAAGGGAGAAAACCTCTTCTTCTTCGAATGATAGGCAGTCTTTTAAGTTTTGTACATCATCTATCTTTGAGCACCAACTCAATGTGAGGCTACTACCTCTGTTTTACAAGCTTCAACTTGTTGAGAGCACCAACCCTCTGATTTCTCTAGCACCCACTATAAGGAAGCACCAACTCCCTGATTTCTCTAGCACCCACTATAAGGAAGCACCAACTCCCTAAGTGTTCCAGCACCAACTAGATGGAAGTACCTACTTCCACTTATACAAGCACCAACTTGCATACATAAAACTTTGTGTTTTCCCAAGCACCACCCTGCCACCCTGTTTTCTAGCCACAACTAGATGAATGCTTCAACTTCTAGTATTCAAGAACCAACTTGAATAACAGAGGACTACAGTCCTCCCTAACACCTTCCTACCTCCCTAATTATAAATAAATGATTGAATAACCAACAATACAGATATATCAATTCTTACCACTTCTTCTATGTTCTTCAATTCTTCTCTGCTTCACTATTCTTCTGCTCTATTCATACTTGGTTTGACTTGTTGTCTCTTTCTATCTGTTCTTTTTATGTTCCTCTCAAGCTCTTTGGTATGTGTTCATTATGCTCTCTTCACCTTTTTTGTTCTATTTAGCTTCTATTTCTCATCTCTAAGTTTGATCTCACACTGTGCATACTGTAATTTTCCTTTCTCCCAGTTCAACTCATTTTTCAGTGAGAACAACCAACCTCACACAGTCACTGCATATCTCTTTTATGCTCTCCCACCGATTCAGTAACACCTCGAATATCCAAGGAAACACCTCAGCAACTGAATCACCAAACATCCAAGAACTATGATTCAGTTATGCTAACTGAATCATAACTGAACAACTAACTGTGAGGTGAAACAATAGCCCTTCGATCAAATTCCCAATTAACCAGCACCGTTGGATTACATTCGCAGGGTCTCGTGTTTATCCTATATGCCCACTGGATGAGACATCTTGACTCTCCCATGTCGCGATCTCCGAAATGGAGCTTAGCTGCTAGCTCCTTTCCTTCTTGTGACCACTGGCGGTGACCAAAGGCTTATCCAGAAGGTGCTTCGCGACTCGTGATTTCAAGGATCTTGGTATGAGGTGTCTCAACTCTCCCAAGTTGGGATCTCTGAAATGGAGCTTAGATGGACTAGCTCCTTCCTCCAGCCTTTGATGATGTGACCTTGGCTATGACCACGGGCCGAACATTCAAGCGCTTTGCTTGCCAGATCAACAGTCTAGAACTTTGGTGATACGACGGTCCAAATCATTTCACGACTTCGCATATTGTGAGTTCCTATGTCATATCCCTTTGACTCCTCCAATGTGTAGGTCAGTGAAATTCCAATCGCTCGCCACATGTCCTCTAGCTCCAACAGCCAAGATTGTTTCGCGACTTCGCCTATCGCGAGTTTCCACACCACGCTCCTTTGACTCCTCCAATGTGCAAGTCAGCGAAATTCCAATCGCTCACCATGTGTCCTCTGGCTCCAACGGCCATGATTGTTTCGCGAATTCAAGACTTGTCTCCCTGGACAATCAATGGTCCAAATCTCTCCTCGATCCGATGGCTCAAATTATGTCGTGACTTCGCTTTACGCGACTTTGGAGGTTAGAGCACCTCCTTCCTTTGACCCTTCAGTCAAGGAAATGTTGATCTCTCGCCACGTGTCCTTCTTGGATCGACAGTCCAGATCATTTCGTGACTTCGTATTTCGCGGAGTTGGAGGATGGCTCAGCCTTATCCTCTTCGCATTTATACAGGATCCGACGGTTGTTGGTCCTAGGCGCTCAGATCCAACATCTGAGATTTGTTCTCCTCTTCTACGCACTCCTCCTGTCTGAATTCAGATCTGACGAACATCGAGAATTCAAGATGGATGATCCAACAATCACTGTTTCTCCTCATCCTGAGCTTACACTTTTGTTCTTTCCATGCCATTATCATTGCGTTGTTGATCTTGCTATCATTGGAAAACAAGTATACTCTCGTCGTGTTGATCTTGCCATCAATGAAAAACACTCATACTCTTCCTTCTGTCTATAAATATGCTAATAATCTCCCCCTTTGGCATTGATGGCAACCTTGAAGAACCTGAAGAACTGCACTATTCTGCCTGGACATCCAACCATACCATCGTAGCATCCTTACCATTACCACACTTTTTCTCCCCTTTTGACATCAATGTCAAGGAAGAAACATGCTCCCCATGAATTGTTGCAATACATATCGAAGGTATCAGATATGCGACAAGCACATACTCCCCCTAACAAGGTGAACATATTAGACGAAAGATGATATAACCCCCAACTTCTAACGAAGATATCCAAAAGGTGTCGTTGCTAACGGTTTAGTAAAGATGTCAGCTATCTATTCTGTGGAAGGAATATAATTCAGTTGAACAACTCTATTTGTAACTTGTTCTCTGAGAAAATGGTATTTTATTGGCATATGCTTAGTCTTTGAATGAAGTACAGGATTCTTGGAGACACTAATGGCACTGGTGTTATCACTAACAGGAGAGGAATCCTCCATTTGAAATTTCTTCAACATCTCTTTCAAATATTTTTCTTGAGAGATAAATATTCCTACAGAACTCTGATTTACTTGTAAGCCAAGAAAATATGACAATTCTCCTATCATGGACATCTCAAACTTTGTTTGCATAAAATTAGCAAACCACTGGACAAAGGAATCATTAGTACAGCCAAAAATAATGTCATCTACATAAACCAAAACAACTAGTAAATCACCACCTTTAGACTTAATGTAGAGATTGTTGTCAACAGTACCTTTCTTGAACCCTTTGTCTTGTAAAAAATTGTCCAGTCTATAATACCAAGCTCGTGGTGCTTGTTTCAGTCCATATAAATCCTTCTTTAATTTTCAGACATAGTCAGGATTATCTGTCAATGAGAATCCTTCAGGTTGCTCCATATATACTTCTTCCTCTGGATCTCCATTAAGAAATGTTGACTTAACATCAATCTGATACACTTTAAAGTTCTTATGACATGAATATGCAAGAAACATTATGATGGCTTCCAATCTTGCCACTGGTGCAAAGGTTTCAACAAAATCATGTCCTTCAACTTGTGCATACCCTTTATAGACCAATCTGGCTTTATTCCTAATAACTTGTCCTTTTTCATTCATTTTATTCTTGAACACCCATTTGGAGCCTGTTACATTCTTATCTTCATGTCTAGGAACAAGCTCCCAAGTATTGTTCTTCTCAATCTGATCAAGCTCTTCATTCATAGCTCTAATCCAATCATCATGCTTGTTGGCTTCATAAAAAAATTTAGGTTCAATAATAGATAGAAAAGCAACCTGAGATTGTTCTGAGTCTTTAATCAATTTCCTTCTTGTCTGAACTCCTTTATTTATATCTCCAATTATCTGATTTTCAGGATGATTCTTTCTAACTATTCTGAGAGGTGTTTTTGTTTCTTTATGTTGGTCTATGTCAGCTTGAGTATTTGTGTCTTCATCTGATTCAGATTCTTCTCTTTCTAATCCTTGGACCTGTTCATCTTCAACTTCAACTATATCTTATGTGCTTGGTTCAACACTGCTTACATTACGTAATGGGATTTCTTCATCAACTTTTATGTCGATACAATCAACTAGTTTATACAGCCTCTTATTATAACATCTGTATCCTTTATTTTTTGTAGCATAACCTAAGAAGATACCTTGATCAACCTTGTCATCATATTTTCCAATATTTTCATCATTATTCTTGATATAACATTTACTCCCAGAGACTTTAAAATGCTTGATTGAAGCAGGTCTTCCAAACCATAGTTCATAAGGAGTCTTGTCACTGTGTGGCCTGAGATGAGCTTTGTTAAGGATATGAACAGTTGTATGGATTGCTTCCACCCAATATGTTTGAGCAATATTCCTTTCATTCATCATTGATCTTGCCATCTGCTGAACTGATCTATTCTGCCTCTCAACTACTCCATTTTGTTGTGGAGTCCTTGGAATAGTGTATTCTCATTTGATTCCATGTTTATCACAGAACTCTTTGAAGTTCCATGAACTGAACTCTCCTCCTCTATCAGACCTTACTGCCTTCAATCTTTTTCCTTTTTGATTCTCAATCAGAGCCTTAAACAGTTTGAAGTTTTCAAATGCTTCAGATTTTTCCTTCAAAATGGCAACCCATGTTAGTCTAGAATAATCATCAATAATCAACATAAAATAGTTTTCTTTTCCTGTACCTTCTTTTCTTGATGGTCCACATGAATCCATATGTACTAACTGGAGAGGTTTTTCTGTTGAAGGAAAGTTTTTAGATTTGAACTATGTCTGAGTAAGCTTTCCTATCTGACAAGGTTTACAAACAGAGTCATATGGCTTTGATATCTTTGGAAGATATTTTACTGCCCCATTGTTTCTAAGCTTGATTGTATGATCAAAATTTAGGTGTTCAAGTCTCCTATTCCATAGCCAACTTTCATCATACTTGCTTAATTGGCATTCTTCTTTTTCTTCTTTTAACACATAGACATTGTTTTTTGTTCTTATCCCTTTTGCAACCAACTGTCCTGAATTCACAGACTTTATTTTACAATCTTTAGAAGTAAAAACCACTTCACATCCTCTGTCACAAACTTGACTAACACTTAGTAGGTTATGTTTTAGACCATCTACAAACAACGCATCTTGAGCTTTTCCTTTGCCATTACTCGGACTTACCATTCCTTTACCTTTTATTTTTCCTGGTGCATCATTTCCAAAAGTTACATTCCCTTATTTGCTTTCACTTAGAGTTAGAAACTTACTTTTGTCTCCAGTAATATGTTTGGAACATCCACTGTCAATATACCAAGGATTCTTTTGTCTTTGGGCTGATAACACTAGTCTACACTTGTCATCTTCTTTCTTCTTCCAAACCTTGAAATTTTCAGCAGTGGGATTCAAATCTGGCTTATAATTCCTTAAGAGACAATCTGCAACTTTGTGTCCATAGTTATGGAAGACGTAACATTTTGGTTCATTGAATAACAGATCATAACGATTGTTATGCTCATAAATGTGTTTATGTTTCACCTGTGTCCTTTTCCCTGCCATCACATTATCTATAGTATGTGGTTGTTTCTTGCTTGGTTGTCTTGATCTTTGTTGTGGCAGATAATTATTCCTTGAGTATCTTGATTGCTCATATCTAAATCTTAAAAAACAAGTTATAGCTTTGTGACCAAAGTTAGAACAGAAAAAACAATATCCATAGAAAAATCCTTTGTACCTAGAAAAAGACGGTCTTCTTTGAGCGAGTTGATTTCTTCCATGCTGATAATTTCTTTGATCTATAGATTTGGTTCTGGTACTTTTTCTTTCATTCCTTCTTGGTGGTTGATTTTTTTTCTTTGTTTATACAGAGTGGTTGTTGTCAATGATTGTAGATTTGGCAAACTTGATGGATTATGTATTACTTGGATGATCACTACTTGATCCTTCTTCATAGCCCAAGCCAGCTTTCAACTTTGGATTCCTTTGTTGATTTGGAATGGATGTTAATCCTTCTGATGCTTTAATACTTGACAGATTTTGGTGATACAATGCCTTAAACTTCTCCATCTCTTTTCTGGTTTTTACTATCTCTTCTTCTAAGGCTTCACATCTCGCTTTCTTCTCTGATAACTATTGTTTCAGAATGTCCTCTATTTTCTTTGCCTCTTCTAACTCCACTTTTAGAAAGGCAAAATATTCATCAGGTTTTTTACCATTCATTTTAAACTGTATCAACAATTGTTTTTGTTTTCTCTTCTTAAATCTGAGTCTGACAATTTCTTCCAAAGCACTGATTAATCCACCTTCCATATCCACCACAGCTTCCTCGTCATCCATGTCACCTCCTGTTTGTTCATCATCAAAATCTCCCATAGCCATAAGCATAAAATCATTCACTTTGTCTTCGTAGGAAGAATCACTATCTATGTCTTCTGAGGAGTCGTCATTGTTTGCACTCAAACTTTTCTTTTTACCATATTTCTTTTCATCATCAGAGTTCTGGTCCCTTTTTTAGTGAGTTCACTTAGATGCAAAATGACCTATTTTACCATAGTTAAAGCATTTGAAGGGAAACTTGCCTTGGTATTTTCCCGATCCTTTCTTTAATCTTCTCACAAATTTTGCCTCAGCATCATCCAGTTCTTAATCAATATTCTTGTCTTCTTTAAAATATGCTTCTCTAGTAATGGATTTATCTTTACTACTTCTCATTTCATATGTAGTTAGAGTTCCTAGGAGTTGATCAATGGATAGAGTTTTAAGATCATTTAGTTCTTCTATTGCAGAAACATTTGGATTAAATGTATCAAGCAGGGATCTTAAAATCTTCTGAACTAAAAATGATTCTTCAATATTCTCACCAAGACCTTTCATGGCATTCACAAGTTCTTCAACTCTTAAAAAATACTTGCTAACTGTTTCATCTTCATGCATCTTTATTTGTTCAAATTTCAATCTATATGTTTGAAGTTTGGCATCTTTTACTTTCTCATTTCCTTCATAAATGCTAATAAGTTTATCCCGCATTGCTTTGGCAGATTCAAGATGCATCACCTTTAGAAACTCAGCTTCAGCAAGTCCATTCAAGATAGCATTCATTGTCTTTGCATTGAAACTAAATTCTAACTTATCATCTTTAGAAGCTAGCACAACAGGCTTTATATATCCAGTTTCTACTACATCCCAAACATGATCACCTAAGGCCATTATGTATGTTCTCATTTTATCCTTCCAGAAGGAAAAATTTGTTCCATCAAACAGAGGAGGCTTATTGGCTGAATTCCCTTCATGACTTGTCATGTTTAAGCTTTCAGATCTACCTTTAAATAAAAGGAACCCGCTCTGATACCAATTGTTGAAATTACTAAGACAACTGAGAGTGGGCGGTGAATCTGTTTTTATTGTGCTTAAACAATTTATGACCATTCAAACAATTTTTAATCTCTTCCAAGTGACCATCAATATTATATAAGATATGAACAACATAAATAATGAACATCAGTCACACATAAGATATACACAGAGATAGATTTTCACGAGGAAACCCATAAAGGGAGAAAACCTCTTCTTCTTTGAATGATAGGCAGTCTTTTAAGTTTTGTACATCATATATCTTTGAGAACCAACTCAATGTGAGGCTACTACCTCTATTTTACAAGCTTCAACGTGCTGAGAGCACCAACCCTCTGATTACTCTAACACCCACTAGAAGGAAGCACCAACTCCCTGATTTCTCTAGCACCCACTAGAAGGAAGCACCAACTCCCTGAGTGTTCTAGCACCAACTAGATGGAAGTACCTACTTCCACTTATACAAGCACCAACTTGCATACCAAAAACTTTGTGTTTTCCCAAGCACCACCCTGCCACCTTGCCACCCTGTTTTCTAGCCACAACTAGACGAAAGCTTCAACTTCCAGTATTCAAGCACCAACTTGAATAACAGAGGACTGCAATCCTCCCTAGCACCTTCCTACCTCCCTGATTATAAATAAATGATTGAATAACCAACAATATAGATATATCAATTCTTACCACTTCTTCTTTGTTCTTCAATTCTTCTATGCTTCACTATTCTTCTGCTCTGTTCATACTTGGTTTGACTTGCTTTCTCTTTCTATCTGTTCTTTTTA
The DNA here is from genome assembly GCA_009831015.1 of Picea engelmannii. NCBI lineage: Eukaryota > Viridiplantae > Streptophyta > Pinopsida > Pinales > Pinaceae > Picea > Picea engelmannii. The sequence goes on along the minus strand of ML786411.1, from coordinate 690,769 downwards.
TGTTCCTCTCAAGCTCTTTGGTATGTGTTCATTATGCTATCTTCACCTTTTCTATTATGTTCAACTTTTGTTTCTCATCTCTGAGTTTGATCTCACACTGTGCATACTGTGATTTTCCTTTTTCCCAGTTCAACCCATTTTTCAGTGAGAACAGTCAACCTCACACAGTCACTGCATATCTCTTTTATGCTCTCCCACCGATTCAATTACACCTCGAATCTCCAAGGAAATGCCTCAGCAATTGAATCACCAAACGTCCAATAACTATGATTAAATTATGTTAACTGAATCGTAACTGAACAATTAACCGTGAGGTGTGTTATCGCACGGTTTGTAGGAAAGGTTTGAAAGCTTGAGTCAGGGCTTGAAACCGGCGTAACAGGAGCTTCCCCACCCACTGTCACCTCGATGGGGGGCTCTTTCTATTTAGGAGGGCAAGTCCAAGGGAGACGTCCCTAAGGCAATCTGGTTCAATGAAGGGCTAAAGGTAAAAGGCCAAGTCAAGTAAAACCGCTTCCACAAATTGCTGCCCAAGAGAGATAGTCAAAAGAAGTTCTTCCACTGGATGGCACCTGTTTGCGAGACAAGACAACAAAGCTAGAATATATGCTTGCAGTGGGTTAGTACTTGAAAGGCATTCAAGACTATCTTTCAATCAATATATG
>ML786411.1:674224-690004 GCA_009831015.1 Picea engelmannii | reverse complement strand
AGGACAGTTGGTTGCAAAAGGGATAAGAACAAAAAACAATGTCTATGTGTTAAAAGAAGAAAAAGAAGAATGCCAATTAAGCAAGTATGATGAAAGTTGGCTATGGAATAGGAGACTTGAACACCTAAATTTTGATCATACAATCAAGCTTAGAAACAATGGGGCAGTAAAATATCTTCCAAAGATATCAAAGCCATATGACTCTGTTTGTAAACCTTGTCAGATAGGAAAGCTTACTCAGACATAGTTCAAATCTAAAAACTTTCCTTCAACAGAAAAACCTCTCCAGTTAGTACATATGGATTCATGTGGACCATCAAGAAAAGAAGGTACAGGAAAAGAAAACTATTTTATGTTGATTATTGATGATTATTCTAGACTAACATGGGTTGCCATTTTGAAGGAAAAATCTGAAGCATTTGAAAACTTCAAACTGTTTAAGGCTCTGATTGAGAATCAAAAAGGAAAAAGATTGAAGGCAGTAAGGTCTGATAGAGGAGGAGAGTTCAGTTCATGGAACTTCAAAGAGTTCTGTGATAAACATGGAATCAAATGAGAATACACTATTCCAAGGACTCCACAACAAAATGGAGTAGTTGAGAGGCAGAATAGATCAGTTCAGCAGATGGCAAGATCAATGATGAATGAAAGGAATATTGCTCAAACATATTGGGTGGAAGCAATCCATACAACTGTTCATATCCTTAACAAAGCTCATCTCAGGCCACACAGTGACAAGACTCCTTATGAACTATGGTTTGGAAGACCTGCTTCAATCAAGCATTTTAAAGTCTCTGGGAGTAAATGTTATATCAAGAATAATGATGAAAATATTGGAAAATATGATGACAAGGTTGATCAAGGTATCTTCTTAGGTTATGCTACAAAAAATAAAGGATACAGATGTTATAATAAGAGGCTGTATAAACTAGTTGATTGTATCGACATAAAAGTTGATGAAGAAATCCCATTACGTAATGTAAGCAGTGTTGAACCAAGCACATAAGATATAGTTGAAGTTGAAGATGAACAGGTCCAAGGATTAGAAAGAGAAGAATCTGAATCAGATGAAGACACAAATACTCAAGCTGACATAGACCAACATAAAGAAACAAAAACACCTCTCAGAATAGTTAGAAAGAATCATCCTGAAAATCAGATAATTGGAGATATAAATAAAGGAGTTCAGACAAGAAGGAAATTGATTAAAGACTCAGAACAATCTCAGGTTGCTTTTCTATCTATTATTGAACCTAAATTTTTTTATGAAGCCAACAAGCATGATGATTGGATTAGAGCTATGAATGAAGAGCTTGATCAGATTGAGAAGAACAATACTTGGGAGCTTGTTCCTAGACATGAAGATAAGAATGTAACAGGCTCCAAATGGGTGTTCAAGAATAAAATGAATGAAAAAGGACAAGTTATTAGGAATAAAGCCAGATTGGTCTATAAAGGGTATGCACAAGTTGAAGGACATGATTTTGTTGAAACCTTTGCACCAGTGGCAAGATTGGAAGCCATCATAATGTTTCTTGCATATTCATGTCATAAGAACTTTAAAGTGTATCAGATTGATGTTAAGTCAACATTTCTTAATGGAGATCCAGAGGAAGAAGTATATATGGAGCAACCTGAAGGATTCTCATTGACAGATAATCCTGACTATGTCTGAAAATTAAAGAAGGATTTATATGGACTGAAACAAGCACCACGAGCTTGGTATTATAGACTGGACAATTTTTTACAAGACAAAGGGTTCAAGAAAGGTACTGTTGACAACAATCTCTACATTAAGTCTAAAGGTGGTGATTTACTAGTTGTTTTGGTTTATGTAGATGACATTATTTTTGGCTGTACTAATGATTCCTTTGTCCAGTGGTTTGCTAATTTTATGCAAACAAAGTTTGAGATGTCCATGATAGGAGAATTGTCATATTTTCTTGGCTTACAAGTAAATCAGAGTTCTGTAGGAATATTTATCTCTCAAGAAAAATATTTGAAAGAGATGTTGAAGAAATTTCAAATGGAGGATTCCTCTCCTGTTAGTGATAACACCAGTGCCATTAGTGTCTCCAAGAATCCTGTACTTCATTCAAAGACTAAGCATATGCCAATAAAATACCATTTTCTCAGAGAACAAGTTACAAATAGAGTTGTTCAACTGAATTATATTCCTTCCACAGAATAGATAGCTGACATCTTTACTAAACCGTTAGCAACGACACCTTTTGGATATCTTCGTTAGAAGTTGGGGGTTATATCATCTTTCGTCTAATATGTTCACCTTGTTAGGGGGAGTATGTGCTTGTCGCATATCTGATACCTTCGATATGTATTGCAACAATTCATGGGGAGCATGTTTCTTCCTTGACATTGATGTCAAAAGGGGAGAAAAAGTGTGGTAATGGTAAGGATGCTACGATGGTATGGTTGGATGTCCAGGCAGAATAGTGCAGTTCTTCAGGTTCTTCAAGGTTGCCATCAATGCCAAAGGGGGAGATTATTAGCATATTTATAGACAGAAGGAAGAGTATGAGTGTTTTTCATTGATGGCAAGATCAACACGACGAGAGTATACTTGTTTTCCAATGATAGCAAGATCAACAACGCAATGATAATGGCATGGAAAGAACAAAAGTGTAAGCTCAGGATGAGGAGAAACAGTGATTGTTGGATCATCCATCTTGAATTCTCGATGTTCGTCAGATCTGAATTCAGACAGGAGGAGTGCGTAGAAGAGGAGAACAAATCTCAGATGTTGGATCTGAGCGCCTAGGACCAACAACCGTCGGATCCTGTATAAATGCGAAGAGGATAAGGCTGAGCCATCCTCCAACTCCGCGAAATACGAAGTCACGAAATGATCTGGACTGTCGATCCAAGAAGGACACGTGGCGAGAGATCAACATTTCCTTGACTGAAGGGTCAAAGGAAGGAGGTGCTCTAACCTCCAAAGTCGCGTAAAGCGAAGTCACGACATAATTTGAGCCATCGGATCGAGGAGAGATTTGGACCATTGATTGTCCAGGGAGACAAGTCTTGAATTCGCGAAACAATCATGGCCGTTGGAGCCAGAGGACACATGGTGAGCGATTGGAATTTCGCTGACTTGCACATTGGAGGAGTCAAAGGAGCGTGGTGTGGAAACTCGCGATAGGCGAAGTCGCGAAACAATCTTGGCTGTTGGAGCTAGAGGACATGTGGCGAGCGATTGGAATTTCACTGACCTACACATTGGAGGAGTCAAAGGGATATGACATAGGAACTCACAATATGCGAAGTCGTGAAATGATTTGGACCGTCGTATCACCAAAGTTCTAGACTGTTGATCTGGCAAGCAAAGCGCTTGAATGTTCGGCCCGTGGTCATAGCCAAGGTCACATCATCAAAGGCTGGAGGAAGGAGCTAGTCCATCTAAGCTCCATTTCAGAGATCCCAACTTGGGAGAGTTGAGACACCTCATACCAAGATCCTTGAAATCACGAGTCGCGAAGCACCTTCTGGATAAGCCTTTGGTCACCGCCAGTGGTCACAAGAAGGAAAGGAGCTAGCAGCTAAGCTCCATTTCGGAGATCGCGACATGGGAGAGTCAAGATGTCTCATCCAGTGGGCATATAGGATAAACACGAGACCCTGCGAATGTAATCCAACGGTGCTGGTTAATTGGGAATTTGATCGAAGGGCTATTGTTTCACCTCACAGTTAGTTGTTCAGTTATGATTCAGTTAGCATAACTGAATCATAGTTCTTGGATGTTTGGTGATTCAGTTGCTGAGGTGTTTCCTTGGATATTCGAGGTGTTACTGAATCGGTGGGAGAGCATAAAAGAGATATGCAGTGACTGTGTGAGGTTGGTTGTTCTCACTGAAAAATGAGTTGAACTGGGAGAAAGGAAAATTACAGTATGCACAGTGTGAGATCAAACTTAGAGATGAGAAATAGAAGCTAAATAGAACAAAAAAGGTGAAGAGAGCATAATGAACACATACCAAAGAGCTTGAGAGGAACATAAAAAGAACAGATAGAAAGAGACAACAAGTCAAACCAAGTATGAATAGAGCAGAAGAATAGTGAAGCAGAGAAGAATTGAAGAACATAGAAGAAGTGGTAAGAATTGATATATCTGTATTGTTGGTTATTCAATCATTTATTTATAATTAGGGAGGTAGGAAGGTGTTAGGGAGGACTGTAGTCCTCTGTTATTCAAGTTGGTTCTTGAATACTAGAAGTTGAAGCATTCATCTAGTTGTGGCTAGAAAACAGGGTGGCAGGGTGGTGCTTGGGAAAACACAAAGTTTTATGTATGCAAGTTGGTGCTTGTATAAGTGGAAGTAGGTACTTCCATCTAGTTGGTGCTGGAACACTTAGGGAGTTGGTGCTTCCTTATAGTGGGTGCTAGAGAAATCAGGGAGTTGGTGCTTCCTTATAGTGGGTGCTAGAGAAATCAGAGGGTTGGTGCTCTCAACAAGTTGAAGCTTGTAAAACAGAGGTAGTAGCCTCACATTGAGTTGGTGCTCAAAGATAGATGATGTACAAAACTTAAAAGACTGCCTATCATTCGAAGAAGAAGAGGTTTTCTCCCTTTATGGGTTTCCTCGTGAAAATCTGTCTCTGTGTATATCTTATGTGTGACTGATGTTCATTATTTATGTTGTTCATATCTTATATAATATTGATGGTCACTTGAAAGAGATTAAAAATTATTTGAATAGTCATGAATTGTTTAAGCACAGTAACAACTGATTCACCCCACCTCTCAGTTGTCTTAGTAATTTCAATAGAATGTTGAAGATCTAGAAAAGTACCAGACTATGAGAGAAAAGAAGGTGATGTTGGAGCAACTAAATGACAAAGGCATGGAAGGAAGAAAGTCCAATGGACTTGATACAACTAGAGTTCTGGAACCCACAACTCTAAAAATTCTTGGCCAAGTGCACTTAAGCTATGGAGAGAAGTGGAATAACCTGAGGGACTGCATGGCAGAGAAATGGGTTCATTTCTTTAAGTTGTGCAGGGCTGAGAGGGAAGGAGAGCTTGTTGGTTGGAACTACTTCCAGAAATATAAATTTTGAAGATCATCATACATGTTTTGGGTCGGAATGCCTATGCATACATGTTTTATGCCAGACTGCCTATGTATATAAGATTGGGTTGGATTTCCTGTGTGAATTAAGGTGAGGGGGGTTGGAATTGTAATGTTAATAACATTGGAATGGTGTTGTGCATGGAGGACAATGCCAAAATAAGGGAAGGGGGATGTAACATTCCGGTTCTAACCCTTATAAACTATAATGTATTATGTAAATATGACTTAGGCTGGTGATCCAATAAAGTTGAAAAGGGGCAAGAGTGCCAAGGAAATGTAACACTTCCTATACATTAATAAAATACACCGTTGGCTGCAAGACCGACAAGGACAAAAGAGATAGGGGGCTATGATTCCACGAGAGAGGGGGCTTGAGGGGCTAAGTCTTATTATTATTATTTTATTTACCCATAATTGATTTTATGGAGAAGAGGGGGTTTACATGAGCTTCTTGGGAGGGAGGCAATGTTGCTCTTGTCTTCATGTAATTATTTAAACATCCCTTGGTGGCTATTTTGGGGTCATTCTTCCCTTGGTTCGTCCTCTTCTCACTGGTTCACTTGTTCTTCTTCCTCTTCACTCACTACTTCTAGTTCCTATGCTCTTGGGTTGAGCATGGAAATGAATGGCAGGAAGAGGAGAACCATCGTTGAATGGATGTAATGATTTACTGATCATTCCAAGAGGGAATGGATGCCCATGTGCATGACCTTGATGGCAGTTTGGATGGAACTGTCCACAACTGAGAGTCCTTGGAATTTCCAGTAGGTATATTTCCTGACCAGTAGCACTAGAGCCCTGGAGAGAAATGGAACATCCTCAGGGACTGCATGGCAAAGAAAGGTGTTCATTTCTTGGGGTTGTGCAGGCTGAGGGGGAAAGAGAGATGGAAATTAGGATTGTTGTGAGGTTGGGAAACCTAAGAGCTACTTAGCCAACTACTGTGTATTTAGACTTGGCCTAGGACCTGTCCTTGTGGATTCATAGCCCTGGCTCGGGGGTGACCTGTTGTTGAGAGTAAATGAATAACAACGTCTATGGTTGGGAAGAACGTCCTTGGTTCGCAACCAGTTGGTGAACGTTTACTTGCAAAGATAAGTGCTCTATGTGTTTTCTATTTAATGTATTCCGTTGTGTATTTAATTATCTCTGAGATATGTATTTTAATGCGTCTGTCTACTGGTTGTTTATGTTGCATGGCACGTTGTTTATCTCTTTTATGTTGTGACATGGATCTTGTCTTATGCATGTGGTGTGCATGCTTCTAACATTGTTGAGAAGTCCTTTGTTTTCAAATTAGAGATCAGAGAACTGAGTCTTGGGATTGCAGTGTGCCTAGCCTGCGGGTGGTTGGGTGTGTTGCAACGTGTTTAAGTGGCGTAGCCCGGCCTCTGGGTGGTCGGGTATGTTACAAGTGAGGGATTTATTCCTTATTAATTCGATACCAATTCCTATTGAAAGGAAGTGCGAAAAATTATCAAGGTATCAATGAAAAATCCTATTAAAAAGTAGATAAAAATATAGTATCGAAGTAAGTTATGAAGCCAATGGAATTTGTAAGCATTGTGAATTAATGATCTTGACAATAATTCAATACCCTCCAATTAAAGAATAACCCATGAAGTTAAAAAGTGCCAACAAAAGAAGGTAGCAAGAGAGTTCCAAACTTAAAATCATGGTTGAATATGAAAAAATGTCTAGTGGAGGAAGCCAAAGAATTGAAGGCCAAATCCAAATAATACAAGGAATTTTTATGCATCTATATACATTTTTTGAAGTGAAATTCAACATATTAGCATTGTTAATGTTGTTGAATTGAAGCAACATCTTGGGAAACCAATACATTAATTGCTATAAGTAGTACCGCAATTGCTTAGCCTAGTGTCGTCCATATCATCCTCATTGAGTGCTAGTACATACACATCCTATGTTGTTCCCCCATTCACAATGGCTAGGGTTCATAAAACCAACCTAAACCCAAATCCAAAATAAAATAAAACAAAAAATACAATATGTGAAAGGGATAGATGGGAGAAATAAATTTCTACCATATATAGTGGTCAAGGAGGCCAAACCAATAGAAGAGAAAGGTAAGAAAAAGGTCAATGAGAAGGATGTGGTTATTGGGAACAAAGGTCACAAGGTGCACATATGTGAGTACATGGCCTTATAAAGAGTCCCACATCGTCAATGAACTAGGGCCTTTGGCATGAGCTACCATAGTGTCATCTCCACAATCATAAATTCTATAATGAAAAAAATTATCACATGGGTCAATCATACATTATATCCTTTAGGGAAGATCCATAAGATTTGGAGATCCAAGCTTGGAGGTCTTTTTTCTTTAGCCATAAGCCACATGGAGGAAACCTTCTTAATGTAACAGGATGACCAAGTTGAGGGTTTACCTAAGAGAAAAATATTCTTAAAGGGGGTGACCTTCCCATGAGAGGAGGATCCTTTAAGGTAGAGGCGCATTGAGCACTAACCATAGGGGAGACAACCTTCCCCTTTAGTGAATTTCTTCACTTGCACCAACAAGGGTCATGCAATCCTCTATCACTATTACAACAAATGCATCCTGACATTTAGGTATATACCTAAATATTGGTAACTCTTTTATTTTTTTGGTAAAAAGGAATATTTGTATTACAACAATCCCCTCTCTCTCTATATATTAGGAATATTCTTATGAATCTTATTAATAAACCAAAATGTACAAAAAATATTATAAAGTAGGGTGTGAGATGAGATGCTTAGAAAACACAATAATCAAATATTTAAGAATGCCCTCTTAGGTTAGATCTACATTTTTTTTCTACATAAACATTATACCAACACTAAGACCATTATTAACGAAGATCTTGGCAACTTTTAATCCTGCTTCAAACTCTTATTTAGTAAAACCTTTGCCATCTTTCATAATGTAGGCCCCCTCTAACCCTTTTATAGATTCAACTAACTTAAATAATATTTTTCTTCTCCTTTCCTACAACACTTTGCAGCTATTAATTATTGTAGAATATCAATATAACTATCCCAACCATCACTTATCCACTTCAACCTGTTGTTCAAGGGGATATTATCTTTTTAGCTCTTGTTGCTCATTCATATCAGTTAATTTTATAGTAAAAGTTTATACATAATTCTCATTGAAATTCATATCCTTCTAAAGTTCATGTTTGAAATATCATTTCAAATAAAGAATCCCCCAATAAGAAAGGAATATTTATTTACCAGCTCTTAGAGCTCAAATAACAAAACATCCTATCCTCAATAGTACTATCCATAGTTTTTCTAAATCCACATATTACTTCTTGGACTACCTTTTCCTTAGTAGACTTCTTGGAAGTCTCCTTTAGATGCTATTTAGGTCCTTTAATGTCCAATGGTTGTGTAAATAAGGGCTCAAGATTCAATGCAACTTATGACTCAACTATTCTCCTCTTCAATCTAAGATTATCCTCTCGTTCTTCACTTACAAAGTGTTTAAGAATGTGAGAATGTGAAGGTGAGGGGCGAGGGGCGTGGTGCTTGGGATTTTACATTCCACATGCCAACAAAGTAGTGGATATGGAGTGTGGGAGGTGAAGTTTCAAGGGAATGTGGGAGGTGGAGTGTCATGATGCGGAAGCCTGAACCAATGTGTGAGACCTCTACATTTTGCATTAATAAGAAATGTTGACTGTGGAATGTGGAATGTGGAAGAATGGTAGGAAGTATGGTTCAAACAACATGTTTAGGGTTTGCAAACCCTCGATTTAAAAAATGCCAAGGCCATTGAGGGTTATAGCCATTGCGAGTTCCATAGTAAAAAATCCATTTAGTCTCAACCTTTCATGTCCCGAATCCATATATATCTACCTAAAAACCCTACTAAGAGGATAAAAAGGGGTAAAAATGATAGAAAGAATTTACTATTTTTGGCGGCATGTCCGGAGATCGAATGTCTCCACTCCACGACACAGTCGTTTTGGGCTAGTGGCCAGATAGGGTCTCCTCTATCACTGTGGGTTGGAGTTGTTGGGTTTTTTGTCTTTGTCATTGTCGGGTTTTCCAAATATATGGGCCTCCTCTATCAAATGACGTGGGTTATAATTTGTTTCGGCCTGTATCGAATGAGTACGTGGGGGTTCTAATTTGTTTTATTTTATTTATTTATTTATTTATTTTATTTATTTTTGGTTATAACACAAATAATATATATTATATAAATAATATACATTATATATATAATAATAATAATAATTCCTAACTCCTATCACTACTAATCTATAACTGCTAACACCTAGCCTATAACCTTAATAAACCCTAACCTTTCTAGTCGATATCCCCTAACCTTAATAACCCACATAGCCACTATCCCACATAACAATGACAACGACGACGACGACGACAAAAACAACAATGTTGATTATGGTGATGACAATGACAACGACAACAACGATGACGATGACAATGGCAATGGCAATGACTACGATGACAATGACGATGATGAGGAGGAGTAGGATGATGACAATATTGATTATTGGTGGCGACAATGGTGATGAGGATCACGACGATGATGGAAATTATGATATGATGATGATCACGGAAATGGAAACGACGATGATGTTGACAATGATGATGACGACAACGATGATGATGATGATTACTGGGACAATTATGATGAAGACAATGATGATGACGACGACGGTAATTATGACAATGACGATGACCACGATGAAAATGCCGACGACAATGTTGATTATGGTAATAATTGTTTGTTCAAACAATTTTATTGGGCTCAACTTGCCACAATTTGTTCAAACAACCCTCAAGGAAAGGATTAAAACAAAGCCATTTGTATCCAAGAGAAGAGTTGTATTTGTTGGATGTTGCAGAGAAAGCTCATTTATATTTTTATCATCAGACACAAGGTGAGAAACTTTATTTTTGTCCACTAAACCCTATAAAAATTAGAATTTAAAGTTATTAAAGGTAAACATTCCCTTATTGATTCATTGCTTTGATATATGATGATTGTTCCTTTTTATATGAAGCAAAACTAATCATTGTTCCTTTTATCAATTCCTTTTATGATTATGCCTAAGAGCACTGAAGAGATGCTAACCTAATACCTCCATGATGAATTTATTACTATCCAACCAATAGTTTTGAAACTACATTAAGACTTCAAAGCAGAGAGGGTTTGGTAAACCTTGGCTCTCCTATATTTGTCTTGAAAACCTAAGATCATTCTAGGAGAAAAAGTTAAACTATTTTGCTAATCCAATTGAAGGACATTGGAAACAAAAACTGAAATGAACACACTTTTATCATCAGGGCAACACATCAACCTCTCAAAGTGAATGTTAGTCTGTATATTCAACAAAATATTTCAATGTTGCTTTGATAATGAAACAAAATGAAATCTAAAACTAAGATAGCTAAGTTGAATATAAATTAAAATAAAACATGGCATAATTATACCATAACCACAATTATCAATTTAGAATTGAAGATTTGATTAAAGGTTAGAAAACAAGAAAATGAATTCAACAAACCAATATCTATTATGTTAGATAGCTAAGAAAGATACAACAATTACCTATCAAAAACTTAGATAACAACACTCACAAATAGTTTTGAAGAGAAAATATTGAAACCAAAACCACTTGCAATGTTTAAAGTATTTTTTGCATTATAACTTTAGAGCTCCAAATTCTCCATATGGTCCTCTTGTTACAAACTAAATCCCTATATTTATAGTCTTCATGGAGTGATAGTTTGAACTTCATCATATGCTTAAAATCTAACTCCAAGGTTCAAACTATATTGCCTTTGGAAATCCCAAAGGTCAATTGTACATAAGCCCTAAGTTCTATCTCCAAATTTTTGAATATAAACATTTGCAATTTTTGTTCTTTTTGACAAAATCTACTCACTAGAAAAACACAAAGGGTTCACCATATAAAATAAGGATATAAGCCATGATTTCACAAACAAACATTAACTTCTCTTTGAATGTATTGTGGGAGAAAATGTGACATTCATTATATTGGCTACTAAATGTGCTGGTAGGTAGGGCTTGGGTAGAACATGTATTGGATTTTATACATACCATGATTGACTAATATTCATATTATTTTTAAGGTTGTGTTCTTAATTTTCCATAGTTGATGAGCATTTGTCGGTATACTCATTGTAGAGCAACTTCACTTCTCTCAATGCAAAAAACTATCAACCTTACTATATTGATCAACTTGATCATAAAATAACCAATGCAAATTCTTAGGATGCAAAGATAAGCAAGGGGCAAGATAAACCTCACATTTTTTACAATATTCAAAATATTACTATAACTATTGCTATAATATTACAAACCCACATATAAGCTAGGAATGCAACAAGATATAGTCACATTTTTAAAGAAAAGGGAACCTAGATGGATGCATTAACCATGACACATGAGGGAGAGGAATGAATTTGGATAAGCAATGAAAGGCACAACACGTACGCAAGTGGTCGTTCTATAAAACCCATGAAAATTGCCACTAGTTACTCAAGTGAAAACATACCCAAGTGAAATCCTACAATGAGTTCAACCTTTCTTTTTATTTCTCATAATTGACCACTTTTAATGTAGTTAATATGACATTCTCCATGGTATCCAACTAAGTTACTACAGTAACAACTTAAATATAAGGCTCCAAAACAATGTTGAACAATACAAAATATGTTTCCTATCGCCTCTTGCCTTCCTTAGTGCTTAGGTAGGGTTCCCCATTTTTTCCTCTCCTCTCCCCCTTGGTCCTTGGTCACTGGTTTGGATTTATTAGATAATTTGAGGCACTTTCTTACTCTATGGGGCCAATTTGTGACTCCCTTCACATTTATGTTGTAGTTTTGTTGTTTGATTTTCGAATTCTTTGTGTGAGTCATATTTGAGTTTTGAAACCCTATGATACCATCAACACATCCATCTACTATAACTATGTCAAATTTCAGTGCATACAAGCACAAACTGAAAAAAAAAATCTAACGCTGGCCCCATTCACAGGTCACTTTGCGTAGGGTCAAATTAAAGAATAATTTCCACTAATTACAACATTGTAATGGTGCCATTATGAGTACACGTAGGTCAAATATTTCATTTATAGGGCCTATGTGGTAGTTTTAGATCCTGTGCATGGTTTGGGAGTCCTAAAAGCATATTGTATGCCTTAAGACATTTATAGTTCCTCCGCATACCATGTCCATGACATGGAGAAGCATAGTTTGAAAAAATTCAATGTTGGCCCCTTTCACTGGTCGTTGTTTCTGGAAAGTTTTGACAAAGATTCTATAGGAATGACGAATATGTTCATTGAAACAACCTCATCACAATATGATGATAACGATGATGACAAATACGATGATGGATAATTTCATCTCCTTCACAACTAGGTTGTAATTTTGTCGTTTGATTGTCAAATTTTTTGTGTGATTCGTATTTGAGCCTTGAAACCCTCCCATACCATCAACGCTTGCATCTACTATAACCATATCAAATTTCAGTGCATACAAGCACAAACTGAAAAAATTTCAGTGTTGGCCCCATTCATAGGTCACTTTGCGCAGGGTCAAATTAAAGAATAATTTCCACTAATTACAACCTTGTAATGGTGACATTATGAGTACACATAGGCCAAACAATGAAATAGTTCCCCTGGCGATTAACCCACAACTTGATAGATGCTTCTCCCACAAATCAATTGATGCCCGCACGAAACCACACAGAATGGAATGATTTTCTCTTAAACGAACTATACCCTTTTATGACGTTTCTATATTCTACCTAATCATAGCCAATAATCATCGGTAGTCAATGCACCCGATCCAAGATTCTTTGTCGACCCAAGAGTCGATGCCAAGTGTCGAGGCATAAATGCCCCAAGAGTCGATGATCCACTCGATCTGGTACTTGATCCATATTTCATTTATAAGTCCTATGTTGTGGTTTTAGACCTTGTGCATGGTTTGGGCGTCTTAAAAGCATATTGTATGCTTTAATACATTTATAGTTCCTCCTCATAGCATGTCCATGACTTGGAGAAGCATAGTTTGAAAAAAATCAATGTTAGCCCCTTTCACAAGTCATTGTTTATAGAAAGTTCCGATGAAGATGCTATAGGAACGACGAACATGTTCATTGAAATAACCTCGTCTAGTCCTAGTCCAATGTATAGTCCTAATACAATGTCTTTTAGTTGTTTCTTTTAAAATTCGTTCGAGACGCATGTTTTTGCATCTAGTATTGCAAGGGCATGTAATAACGTCGATAAACAAGTACTTGATAAATTGCACAAGCTTCATAAATTATTTATTGTCTTTGTTTTTTCTCTCTCATCTAAGTACTTTTTTTTCTCCATAAAGAATATTAGTACGAAATCATTATTTATAGATGAAATATCATCTAGTCCTAGTACAATGTATTTTATCTATTTCTTTTAAAATGTGTTCAAGACACACGTTCCCGCATCTAGTACTGCAAGGGAATGCAATAATATCGATAAACAAGTACTTGATAAATTACATAAGCTTCATCAGTTATTTCTTGTCTATTTGTTTTGCTCTCATCTAAGTACTTTTTTGCTCCATAAAGAATGTTAGTAAGAAATCATTATTTAAATACGAAATCTCATCTAGTGCCTTCTTCTTGCCACCAAACTCATGGGAATAATTGGAATGATGTTGGTTTTGAATGACATAGGCGATCAATATAAAGAGCACGACCATGACGATGGGTATGTTGGGAGTTCCATGCATGGCATTAATATGAGAAAGTTCAAATGAAATGAGGATGAGATCAGATATATAGAGTGGGTGTGTGAGTCATATTTGAGTCTGGAAACCCTCCCATATAGTCAAGGCATGCAAACATTCTATCCATGTAAAATTTCAATGCATACAGAAACAATTTGAAAAAATTTCAACATTGGCCCCATTCACAGGTCATTGTTTCCCATGTCTAGTCCTAATACAATGTCTTTTTTTCTCTCATTGATCCATAAAGAATATTAGTACAAAATCATTATTTAAATACAAAATCTCATCTAGCGCCTTATTCTTTCCACCAAACTCATGGGCCTAATTGGAATGATGTTGGTTTTGAATGACATAGGTGATGAATATAAAGAGCACGACCATGTCGATGGGTATGTTGGGAGTTCCACGCATGACATTAATCTGAGAAAGTTCAAATGAAATGAGGACGAGATAGGATATATAGAGTGGGTGTATGAGTCATCTTTGAGTCTGAAAACCCTCCCATATCATAAAGGCATGTGGACAATCTATCCATGTCAAATTCCAGTGCATACAAAAATATTTTGAAACAATTTCAACGTTGGCCCCATTCACAGGTCACTGTTGCCCATGTCTAGTCCTAGTACATGTTGAAATAATGTAATTGTGAAGAGAATTCTTATTCTTATTGTTATTTTATTATTAGGATTAATCCCCATTGTGGATTAATCATGTTGGTAAATGTATAAGGACCAAATCCCCTTTTGCGGATTGGTCATCGGACAATTATAAAGGGCATAATAAGAAGTCGCCCCCAACAGTTATTATTGAAGACCCATAATTAATTAAAGGTGTGTTTACCCACCCAAAGTGAGAGGTCGGCCCTGCCAGTGAAACCCTCTCACACGTGCTAGTCTTGTATATATAGGAGGCTAGTGCCTCACTTCTAACACATAACTCACTTGCTCATTCTCTTATGAGGCAAGCTGCAATTACCAGTTGGAGAGAGGGAGAAGAGTGGCACATCTCTTGGGGAGGTCTATCTGTATTGGTTTGAGTTATCTCTTGAACATTGTATAAGCTATTTATGATAAGGAAGTTTTTGCTGGGTTTTCTTCCCCCTAGAGGGTTTCCCAGGATAAATGTTGTGTCTCTTGTGAATGTTTATTTCTCAGTGATCTTATTCTTATGATGCTCTTATCTATTGAAATGCAAAGAACTATAATAATGGCATAAACATTAACATGGTACCAGAGCCAACCTGAAGGAAGCATATTTCACAAGAGGAAAAACATCACTATTACCGTACCAAAAAATTAGGGTTTTGCAAAAGTGAATCTTTTCATCTCCCTAACCACCTAGAAAGCTGCACCCTCCTCCAAGGATCATTTTCACACTTAGAGCGCACCTTTTCAGTGGCTAGATCTCCCGGAAAGTGAAACCCTAGTTTCACAAAGTACTAGAAAACCAGAGTACCAAAAGTACCAGAGTACCAGAGTACCAGAAGTACCAGAAAACCAGAAGCACCAGTCCAGAAATCCGCAGATCAGTTTTGAAGGAGTAAAAGTTGGATTTTCGAAATTCTGACTGCACCAGCTGACTCGCCTCAGCTCAGCGCATATATCCCCTGGATTAGAATTTCAAAATTCAAAGTTTGAAAAATTAGGGTTTCCTCATAAAACCCTAAGTTGCAGTTGCAAGCACCAGTTGCAGTTGCAGCCGTAGAACCAGTTGCAATCACCCTTGAAATTTTCTCAAGAGTTGGCAATGATTACCGCTGCTACTAGATGGAGCCATCACTTGCAAATGTTATCAAAGGTATGTACTTACATATGTTTAATGGTTAAACCCTAAAGAGTATTTGTAGGAGAAGGGATCTCTTGCCATAGATCTAGAAGGATCTCAAGATCCAACACATTCAG
>ML786411.1:642188-661724 GCA_009831015.1 Picea engelmannii | reverse complement strand
TCTGTCTTCCTCTCTTTCTCTCTCTGATATCTCACCTTCTCACTCACTCACTCCTCTTCTCTCTCTTTATCCCCCACTATGAAAATCCTCTATTTATTAGGGTAGTGGTTAGAGGACTAGGTTGAAGGTGTAGGGGTTGTGGGGACCCTAGGAAGATGTACGACCATATGGAGCTTAGTTCAGATTGGATGTGGGGAGGGCTTAAGCTGGGTTAGGTATAGGTGGGTGCCTAGGGTTAGATGGGTCTAGGGAAGAACTAGTGGAGGTAGGTAATTCCTATGCATGGAGGGGGAGAGGGAGAGAGCCAACACGAGATGCATTTTTCATTTTTAAAGGCACTATTAGTATGAGCCTTGGTATTCCATGCCACTTGTAATATGTATATGAGATTCATTCCATCCATGACCTAGACCATGACCTAGACAATGTCAATATTATTTCTCTATCTCCCATTCACACTCTCCCCTTATTTCCATCTCTCCCCCGACTCCCATTTCTCGATCCCACCTCTCTTGATCTCTCTCTGATCTCTCACATGCTCACTCACTCTCTCCCCTTTTCTCCCTCTCCCTCTCTCTTTCTCTCCTAGGTACGCTGCCTCTCTCCCCCAATCTCCCCCACAACAACCATATAGATAAATTCAAAATACAATAAGAAAATAATAATATACAAATATAGAAAATAATAAAGAGCCACGTTTTCTTTGGAGGAATTTCAAAGTGTTAAATATGAAAATATAAAAATTTAGACACAATCACAAAATCAAATTTATTAATGATTACAAATCGTACTGTTTTTCAAAGTACAACCTGTTATCGCATAGTTTGTAGTTTGAGTAAAGGATGGATGGAAGAAGGGAAAACTGGCGAAACTGAGGCTATCCTACCACTATCACCTCAATAACATAACTCTCTCTGTTTAGGGTGGTAGGCCCAGGGGAGACGTCCTCGATGACATGGGGTTTTGAGAAGGCAAAGGATTAAAAGGATGAGTAACGTTATCCCCCTCACAAGTCACCACCGATCAGAAAGTTCGACTTAACAACCGATAAATATAAAAGTAACAAGAAGTGTACCTCCCCGAGACAAAGCAACAAGAAAACTATACATGTGTAAGATCACTCGCTGGTTAGTACTTCATATAATCAAGGACTTTCTGATATAAAGCAATTGACCAATAATATTGATGAAGCAAATCAATGATATAAACTAGAAAATGATTACAATATATCACTTCACAATAAAGGCTAAAGAAGCTTCACAATTATCAATGGCAATTTATCATCAATGTAACAATATTAATACTAGAAGCAACGCCTTAGCCAATCTTTCAATTGCTTTAAAGACACAATACATGCTACATGGATATGGTTATAACATAGGTAGATGAAAACAACAATAGGGTTAGTATGTGTTAGTTTAAGTTAGGGTTAGAAGGAGTTAAAGGTTGTTCAAGAGTATTTGGAAGTTGTGATCAAGGTACTCAAACATAGAAGGTCTAGATCAATGTGCTATTAGGGTAAATGGAGTCAAAAGGGATGCAAAAGTTGAAGGGATGAAATGATAGTGGTATGGATAAAGACAAGAGATTTTAATGATGAGGTGTTGCTAAGGCAAGGCTTCATCAATCAAACCCTAGGGGAAAACAACTCACTATTGTGTAGAAACCCTAGGCCTTAGTGAATTTTCCTCCTTCTTTAGCTCAATGACAAGATAAAAATGGGTAGCTTGAAGAGAAAAAGGTAGAGTGTTTCTATGGCAAGGCTCTAACATTAATCTTCAACAAAAATAAAAGGCTCCTAGCATAACTTAGTAGGGACATGAAACAAGGACACCAACATGTGCTTGTCCCCTAGGGTTTACTCCAACAAATTATAATAACAAAATGCAAGTAAAAAATACCATAACCATTCAATAAAGAAGGATTGTAGAAATTCACTTACATCCACCAAGCATTCATATAGCCAAACCCTATTTGTAAACCTTCCACCAAGAAAATGCCAAAATAGCCAAGAAAAATCCTCCTTCAACAAGTGCACATCAAAATTTCAGCCAAAACCCTAAAGGAGGGTGCAAATTTCAGACCTCACCAACAGTGAATGAAAGATGATGATCAAAATGAGAGTTTTAGCTGTCTACTTATACAGTATCAATGACCTTTATTAAAATTTAGGTCACCAAAAGGCCGACAAGGCCAAAATACCAAATAATATTGTTTTACATTAAATGTCATAAATTAAACCCTAATCAAGCAAAAGTAAAGACGTCATGCCCTTTCTAGGGTGACATTATCTTTTTTTAGGGAAGCATTGGGCTCCTGGAGAAAAAATGTTAGCCCTCCTTGGGTCTCTCCAAGCTACCACACGTGCCACAATTGCCACAACTTCCTCCCAAAACGTCCATAAATGTTGGATGATGTCATAGGCATCTTGGGTGACATCATGGGCCTTCCAAGGCCAACGTTCCAATGGAGAGGGCACAACCCCCTAGGTAAGGATCTACCAGGCTACCTCTGTGGAACGTCCTCCTCTTCTCCAATGAAAACCCCTCTGTCCTATCTTTGCCCCTTGTTGAGGTCTCAACATCCATCTGGTGGGCTCTCAACCCCATGGAGGTTCGAACTAATCATCTCCCCATGTGTACCTGTCTAATGTGGTACCTGTCTATCGGGTATGATCCTGCACATCGACAGATACACCCTCCATGGGCTCATAAGTCACAGGGATCATAGCAATGTCAATCACATCTAATCATCAATTGTATTAAACATGTGCATAAAACCCTTTTTAATCTATCAAATGCTCAAAGACATTATACAAATCTGCAAGCCAAGTTTGGAGGAAGTGATAGGGCGTCCTATTGGGCTAGTGTTCACTGGATGTGGGAAGTTCCTGGGAGAAATCAAATCCAAGTCATGTTAATGGATGAGGTGGATAAAGGATGTCCTGAAAGGGGGTGTAGTGATAGTAGGGAAATGCATGGCTTACCTATGGGTGCCTTTGTAGAAGGCGAGTTGCACTTGTCATGGATGCAAATGTTTCTAAGCCCATTCATGCCTTTTATTCTTTATTTTTTTCAAGAAGCTAATCAGGGGACACTGCCCTGGCATGGGTGACCAGTGGTGGCAATGTTACCCACAAACAATTTCACGAAAATTAGAAGGTTGGCTTGTGATGAGACCCCCTTTCTCTTGGCTATGCCACCAAGAGCCACTACCCTGGCGTGGTAACCAGCTGCTAGTAGTGTCATACCGCTAGGTGCCCATGGACCTAATAGGCTAGCTCATGATGAGACCCACTATCCTCTGACTAGGTCTTGTTTTATTATTTTTTATGGGTCCCTCTTGTTTCTTGCTGAGAATCTTTTTACTTCTTTCTCGAGGATCCATGGGCGAAGCATATCGAGGTTTTATTTTTAGGCTTTTATCTTTTGCCAATTGATTTTACTTTCTGGGCCTTTATCCCCTTCTTCCCACAAGGCAAGGTGTAACCATTAAATGATCGGCCAACCCAATGCACGAACCAATGTAAAGGGATGGATGAGCGGGAAGTAAGATGGAAAGTGGTAAGTATGATGGGAGTTCGCGAAGACTCTTCAGAAATCCCCCCAGTGGCAACTCAAACCTATGGCACAATACTACTAGGGCATCCTGTCATTCCCCCCAGACATGGTCAAGTGGATAAGTATAAGATCCAAGCACCCGTTAGAAACAAAAAGAACTAAATGCAAATATTCAAAGGTTTTGAGGATCAAAGTGACACATACCATGATACCCGGACTCATTACCTCATGGAGCAAGACCCATCTCTGCTACAAGACCAAGCCGAGGTGATGGATGTTGTTGCTGCTGACAAAGTGGAGGCGTTGAAAGGAAGAAAAGATGGGCCCTCCAGGGCCATGCTCAAGTCGATCTGGCTCTCGGTACTCCATGTCTAGGACCCGTGGGCCTCGAGACATAATATCCTTGGTTATCCCTAAAATGGGGGATAACACAACCTACTTATTATAAATCATAATGTTTTTCCAAGTACTACAACCTTAGTCAGTATCATAATTATTAACTAATTAAATTGACATCCGGGTTTAATGACGATATTCATAATTTGATTGATACAACTGTCAGTAAGAGTGAATTGTGTGATAATTCACAGATGAAGAGTATCAACTTGTACTTTGGAAATCCAATAAAGGATTAAAACTTATATAGATTTTCTCATTTGGCTCATGATCCATTTAATGGTCATTTAATTAATATTTTGTATTCAAAATATAATAAGATATTGGGCGTTGTGAGTCTCGACGATTACACCTGTCTAATGGCGACGGAAGGCTCAAATTACTGGAGAAACAAGAATAATTCAAAGACTCGGAATACTTCTGTAACTACTGCTAGTGTTACAAATTGTACAATTGTTGTTCCTACAACATCATTTTTTTCAAAAAGGTTCGTAGATACATTTCCTGAAGTTCCTACTCGTTCAGTTAAGATTTCTCCTGAAGTAAAGGATAAAAAGTTTAAAACTCATGCAATGGATGAACATCACTCATGCAATGAATGAACAACCCTTGGTGGACTTTCAGCTCATGGTTGCGAACAACTTAACATAATAATGGGGATTAAACATGACCTTCATGTTCTAAAATTTCTCAGATGCCAAGCTGAGGAGAATAATGGAGTTGGCGGCGTTTGTTCATCTACCTATGGTCATAATGTCTACATTAGTGAAGATGAGGAAATGGGTGATGCCTAAATAGAATCAGATCATTATATGTTAGTCGTATTAAGTAGAAGTACTGTGTGTGAGGATATGATTTAGACATTTTTTGTAATTTGATAATTCTATGCTTTTAGCCCAATACTTTGTATATCTCATTTTTAATATAAATGACTTATGTTGTTCCTTTAATGAATCATCTTTTATTTGACCAATGTGTGCTCTGCTTATCTAAAGGATATTTACAAGAAATATTCATCTAAAAGATAGGTTAGCAAGAGATTTTGTCTATAATTTCTTAGTTTCAATGTATTTAAGCCAATGCAAAATTTCATATTTCCACTCATATAGATTTTATACTAAGCTTAGTTATTGTAAGGAATTTTAAATTATGTTGAGAATGAAAAATTTATAATAAGAATAAACACTTGTTCTTTAAAGAAAAAGAGAAAACATTTGTTAGTCTTTATGCACATCAGGTAGGTTTTTGTCTTAAAATGCCAATATAAGGTTATAGATAGGTGTGCAATCACAAATGACACCTTCTGCATGTTGAACCACTCAATTTGGCTCAAAATTGGCACTAGGGGGTGCATTTTACTCTAAGACAGTTTTGCATTCACATTTACATGATATCCCAAATCTAGTTGTATGAAAGCAATCTCTCATGTTATTCAATTGCACTTTAAATGACATATGTAAAATTACAATGTATCTAACTCCATATTACAACCTTTAAAACAATTTTGAGGCATAGGGAATCTTGGGCATGTATTTTAATGTTGTCACTTAGTACATGTTCGACTTTGCAAATTACAAAGTATTTTTGCACAACATAGTCTTTTATGATTGAAAATGAAAAATTGACCTTGGTTTAATTCATAAACCACGATCCTATCATTCATCATAATGTTGTAAATATTTGTGCATAGATACCATCCTTTTTGAAGTGTAAATGCACCAGTAATTGTACAAACATGTTATAAATATTGGAATGATCAGTGGTTGAGGAATCAAGATGTTCTGGGAGAATTCTTGTAGCTGTCAATGCTACATTCATTGCTTTGATAAAAAAAAAAATTAAGCATAATTTCACCAATTTGGCTAAATTTTATTTGTTTTGAAGAAATTTAGGCTACAATTTTTCATATTTTCATTGAAAATAAAAAACTTGTAGCATAATTTGTTATTATAGTTATGCATACACTTATATTTTTCACTTATTAATATAAAGATTTTCCATAAACATATAATAGGTTTTCTTAAAAATTTCCAAATCAATGATTATGCATCCCAATTTTTTTGGGAATATTCACTACATATGGATCAATAGTTAATAACAACTACTCTTGGGAAAACCATGATTTTTCAATTGAAGTCATGTAAATTTATGTAGGAAAAAAAAATGTTTTTAATACTTGTATTATTATTTTTTTACTTCTTTCAACTTCTAAGTGGTATACCATGTTGTATATTAAATTTACCATTTATGTAACACCATCTTAAAACTTATAAAACAAATTTCGGAGCTATAGGGAAGCTTGGGCGTGCATTTTCATTTAGTCACATAGTGCAGTTTATACCTTGCAAATTGCAAGACAATCTTTTTCTGTTTTGCACAACCACCCTTTTTAAACCTGAAATTGCAAAATAAACAACATGAACAAGTCTACTGTGATAAACCACATCCTCAACAACTTTCACAACTCAAATCTAAGGTATATCACAACATTGAGTTACATTTTACAAACAATTTGTTCATTTCGATGGTTTTACTATGCATCTCTTTCCTATTTTTGCACAGAAGAGTGTTTTATGACTCTTAATGCTAAACTGACCTTGGTTTCTCTCTTAACCCACCATCCTTTGATTCATCAAAATACCATGAATTTTTGTGCATAGAAACAATACTTTTTGGAGTGTAAATGCACTACCAATTGTACAAACACATTATTATACATATTGGAATGATCAAATTTCAACTTAAATGCTAAATTATGGATCCATATCCAACTTTGGGCATGCAGTTTAATATAGCCAACTTTAACAATTTGGACCTTTGGTTTTACAATGCAATTCTTAGCCTTTATGTAAACCAAGTAGGTTTACGTTTGAAAATGCCAATATAAGTTTATAGACAAGCGTGAAATCACAAACTACAACTTATTCAAGTTGAACCACAAAATTTGGCTCAAAATTGAGACTAGGGCGTGCATTTGAGTCTGAGGTAGTTTTGCATTCAAATTTACATGAAATACCGATTATTGGTGCATGAAACCAAACTCTCATGTTCTTCAATTGAACTTTAGATGCATAGGTAAATTTACATTTATGTAACTCCATGTTAAAACTTATAAAACAAATTTTGGAGCTACAGAGAAGCTTGGGCATGCATTTTCATTTAGTCACTTAGTACAGTTTATACCTTGCAAATTACAAGGAAAACTTTGTCTCTTTTTCACAACCACCGTTTTTAAACTTGAAATTGCAAAATAAACAACATGAACATGTCTACTATGATAAAACACATCCCCAACAACTTGAACAACTCAAATATAAGGTATAATACAACATTGGGTTACTTTTTACAAACAATTTGTTCATTTTGAGGGTTTTACTATGCATCTCTTGCCTATTTTTGCACAAAAGAGTATTTTATGACTTTTAATGTAAAATTGACCTCGGTTTCTCTCTTAACCCACCATCCTCTAATTCATCAAAATGCCACGAATCTTTGTGCATAGAAATTATCCTTTTTGGATTGTAAATGCACTACTAACTGTACAAACAAGTTATAAATATTGGAATGATCAATTTACAACTTAAATCCTAAATTATCGATCCTTATCCAACTTTGGGTGTGTAGTTTAATATAACCAACTTTAACAATTTAGCCCTTTGGTTTTACAATGCAATTTTTATCCTTTATGCACACTAGGTAGGTTTATGTCTGAAAATGCCGATACAAGTTTATAGACATGTGTAAAGTCACAAACTACAACTTATGCAAGGTGAACCACTAAAATTGGTTAAAAAACGAGACTAGGGCATGCATTTGAGGCTGAGGCAGTTTTCCCTTCAAATTTACATGAAATCCCAATTCTAGGTGCATGAAAGCAACCTCTCTTATTCTTCAATTGAACTTTAGATTCATAGATAAATTTAACATTTATGAAACTCCGTCTTAAAACTTATAAAACAATTTTTGGATCTACATGAAAGCTTTGGCGTTCATTTTAAGTTTGTCACTTACTACAATGTAGACCATGCAAATTACAAGACAAACTTTGCCTCTTTTGCACAACCACCCTCTTTAAACTTGAAATTGAAAAATTAACAACATGAACAAGTCTGCTATGATAAACCACACCCCCAACAACTTGCACAACTCAAATCTAAGGTGTAATACAACCTTGGGTTACTTTTTACAAACAGGTTGTGCATTCTGAGGGTTTTACTAGGCATCTCTTGCCTA
This sequence comes from Picea engelmannii, assembly GCA_009831015.1. NCBI lineage: Eukaryota > Viridiplantae > Streptophyta > Pinopsida > Pinales > Pinaceae > Picea > Picea engelmannii. The sequence continues at coordinate 653,535 of ML786411.1, read as the reverse complement.
TTTGTCCACATAAGAGTCTTTTATGAATCTTAATGAAAAACTAACCTTCATTTCTCTCATAACCCAATATCATCTTATTCATCAAAATGTCGTGAATCTTTGTGCACATAAATCATCCTTTTTGGAGTGTATAGTTTAGACCTTGCAATTTCATATAGTCAACATTAAGAATTTGTCCCTTTGATTTTAAAAGGCAATTTTTAGCCTTTATGCACATTCGGTAGGTTTTTGTCTGAAATTTTCAATTTAATGTTACAGACAAGTGTAAAATCACAAACTACATTGTATTCAAGTTGAACCACTAAATTTGGGTCAAAATTGACACTAGGGAGTGCATTTGAGGTAGAGGCAGTTTTGCATTCAAATTTACATGAAATCCCAATTCAAGGTGCATGAAATAAACCTCTCATGTTCTTCAATTGAAATTTAGATGCATAGGTAAATTTACCATTTATGTAACTCCATATTAAAACTTATAAAGCAAATCTTGGAGCTATAGGGAAGCTTGGGTGTGCATTTTCATTTGTCACTTAGTACAATTTAGACCTTTCAAATTACAAGGAAAACTTTGCCTCTTTTGCACAACCACCCTTTTTAAACTTGCAATTGCAAAATAAACAACATGAACATGTCTATTATGATAAACCACATCCCCGACAACTTGCACAACTCAAATCTAAGGTACAATACAACATTAGATAGGTCTGGGCACAAACAATAGAGAAAAATTATATGCCCTCTGGATCCTTATTAAGGTTGGAGTGGACAGATAGGTTAAGATGCTACAGGTCTTTGGTGACTCCAAACTTCTGATGGACTGGAAAAATGGTAATAGTATCATTTCTAACTTGGAGTTGGGAACTATTTTCAATAGGATTATGGAAAAGAAAATAGTTTTTTAAGAGGTGTCCTTTGCTCATGTCCATCGAGAATTCAACCACAAAGCTGACCAATTATCAAAGGAAGCACTCATTTTTGATGATTTTTTTTTGTTTTTTTCATGATATTAAGGACCATACTCCTACAAATTTGATACTCTTACATATTTTTGGATGAATGGATTTTTGTTCTTGTTTTATTTTTTATTTTTGTAAAATCAGAGAGTGTGTCTCATGGTTTTGTCTTGGCATCAATATGAAGGTATGGAACTATTTGTTTAAAGAGTGACCTGTATAAGGATGATTGTAAGCATCAAAGTCATAAGGATAGGTTATAGTTTTATCTGATAGAGGTAGTCTATAAAGGCAATGGTGGTTAACGTTAAACATAGAAGTGATCTCGTCAATGTGTATTTCATTTCCACTAGAAATATCAAAACAATGATTTTTGTCTCATAAAAAAAACTTGAAATATAATTTCTTGTAGATAGATTCAGACATTGTTAAAAATATGAATTAAAGATCACTTAAAGATTTCAAATAATCACTAAATATCATAATAAGCATCAGATATAAGACATGTATGAGTCAAATTAAACATTATTGATCTTCCATTAATTCCTCATAAATATAGAAGGATATTTACATGACAGACATCACAGATACATTCTCCGTTACAAAACTGGGAAAATTGTAATCTCTAACAAACCTCTTGAGGAATCTCTAACAAACCTCTCCTTTTTTTTTTTCTCTCTACTTATAACCTTATGTATTATGTTCCCCACAGGGATCACCATGACCCACAGGTCACTTACATAAGTGGATCATAACTAACTTTACATGTATTCACAGTTCCTCGAGCCAGTTGTTACAGATTTGAGGCGATGCTTAGTACTTGAGGCACACTCGGCCTTGTTGTAGTCAATCGTCTGTTGCAATCGATACTTAGAAGGGCGGTTTATCCAGTCACTAGCTTCATACTATGGGGTGGTACTGAAGCAACTTACAATGTTAATGGGTTCCAAAATTCATAGTGCACTGAAGGGTCTGATGGAAGATACAAAATGTGGTATGGATATGGAGGGTGCACCACTAGGCGAGAAGAGAGTAGGGGAAGTATTGGCGACGAGCTTGAGGTAGAATATTATGGTGGGGATGGAAAATATTGATACAAACAAGGTATATGTTTACCAATTGTTATGGACTTGTTGCTAAGCAACTACCGTGGTATCCTATACTTGGGTCAAACACCTTCAACACCCATTTGGCTCGACCAACTTGAACATATTCCTTTTGGTGAACTACTTTGTCTCTTGTCTCTTGTATTGTTGCATTCCCTTGAAATTTTTGACATCATACATTCCTCCCCTCAAGATGAGCTCCATTTCCTTTGGTCCTACCACCATTGTTGGAGACTCCCCCTTTCTCTATCCTGGGGCCTCTTGGATTGTCGATGTTGATGCAACATGCTTCTTCTTAACTGGTGGCATCATCTGCATACAGATGCAGTATTGCGACCTCTAAGTCTCCCACCTAAATCCTTCCCAAGTTTCCTCCATGGTGGCATTGTCTAAACGTTCTACATTTAATTAGAATTTTCCACTTGAATCCGGTGATATAAATCTAGGAAAAATCACAATTTTATGATGTTTAACTTGCATTTATGAATGCATAAATGGATTCAACGTCCTGAAAAAACCCTGGGGCACTCGGATTATACAGACTTAACCACTCAATGGGCTAGTTATCATTCCATTGACTATTGTCCCTTCGTTATACAAAGGGGTAAATCTAGGACACGGGCTCAGTACTGGTCATGACCAACCATCATATGATTTCACTGGTCACGTTAGCTAACACCTGACTTTAAATTCAGTCATAGACTATCTGGTGACACAATTTATCTCGGTCAGGTATTGTCTAGCGTTCCCACATCATACAAACTTCTAATCTGTACCACATTCATCCATTAATCCTTGTACTTTCCATTCATATCTCTTGTACATTCACATTTAATTGACGTCTCAAAACATAGCGGGAATATTAAGCCCACGCCAGACATTTTTATCCCCCATAGCAGGCATAATTGACATCTTGATCTAGACAACGCGAGCATAATAAGCCTATGACGAACATTTTTAGCCCCCTAGATGGCATAATTAAGGCCCAATTAGGTGCCAAACGCACCCATGAGACAAATATTTGTTGACATGGCAGTGCCACGTAGGTGCCACAGTGGAAGGCCACAGGGCAATGGTGGGACACGATGGTGATGTTAGCGTTGCATAATCGACAGTCTTGAAAACCATCGAATACAAGTCAGAAGTCTGACAAATATTGAACTACGTCATAGGTTTGACGAATGTCGGGGGACCAAGAAAAATAAAATAAAATTCGAGAATTAGTGAGTAACGTACGACGATAAGGTGGATTTTGTTTGTAACGTCATAACACCCCTTCAGACTTCAACACCATATGCAGTAGTGAAAAATAAAATTTTATTAATTTCATGAACTTCTCAATCTTGGGTGATCCCAAAAGGATAACACACCTATTACAAGAAGAATGTGTCATTTAATAATTGGATGCAACATTTACTACTCATGAACAAAACCCTAAACATAATATTTAGTTAGGTATTTAACACCTTTACTTCTCCTAATTTAATATTTACATTTATTTCCCAAGTCTTTTGGATCACTAATGTTTGACATTCCCATTCCCTATCCAAAAAGACCCCAAAAAACAAATGATTTTGCAACAAATGAACTCTATTTTTATTGTCCTCCTCTTGAAACTAATGGTGCTAAAGTAGGTAAACTCTACTTAAGCTCCTCCACTTGGAAATCTGCCTCATGGTTCAATCCTAGTGAGAGACACCACTTGAACCATGCATTGTAATTTTGGACCATCTAAAAAATGTTCCAATTGTGTTTACTACTTGGTGCAACATAACACGTCCAAAATTTCACAGTCTATTTGTCACTTGGTTAAACACAAGTGAAACTTTCCTACATAAAATGTTTTAGAAGAAGAGAACATTTACAAGTAAAATCTTTAGAAAATCCCAAATTCCAATTCCCTAAACCTCAAAGTAACAAAAAATTTCCCATACTAAAATCATAAGAAGAATAGAACATTTCCAAGTAAACTCTTTAGAAAATCCCAAATTCCAATGCCCCTAAACCTCAAAGTAACAACAAATTTCCCATTCTAAAAACATAACCAATTCTTCTTTCCTACAATTGAAACACTAAAACACCCATACTATATAGACATAGCTATATAAACATACAACTCTTTAAAAAATCTCAAATTCCAATCCCCCAAACCTGGAAGTAACAACAAATTTCCCAAACTGAAACCACAACACCCCAAAAATGAAAAATACAATCCATCCAAACATATCCAAACATACCCCTAAAAGTTAAAAAGACAATCCATCTAACAATAATGATAGTGTAACTCATAATCATGTAGATTTTTTAATGCAATGGGAAAACCTATCATAACTTAGTTGTAAACCAACAGTGGGGACAACCATCAGTGGTTGCTATGAGTGAATGTATGTTGATTCAAGGGGGAAGACTTTCACTCTTGTAAGATGCTTGGGTAGACTTTCAGTCTTGCCAAATCCCTGTGGATCTTGGGCTCTTAACATGTTTCCTTACGCCTTTGGATCTTGGGTTGTTAACCTCTTTCCTTAAGTATGAAGAAGACTAACACTTAGCCAAATAGAAGCGGGTCATATTGCAATACCATCATAATCATGTAGTTTGAAAATATATTTTGGCTCTATTGTATTTGTTTTTATCATTAAAAGGTGCTTAAAATAATTGTCTTTCTAAATATGGGAATCAAACTTCATGATACAAGCTTCAAGGCAATCAAACAGTCTCTGAAATTCATGCCTATTTCGAGATTCTTGTGGTTTGAAACCACTCTTTCCAACATGGAACATTGAACGTGGAGACCTCAATTCATCCACAGTCCCTCAATCACTACATGGGATGCATAAAAGTAATTATTTTATGACACATCTTTTGCTGCAGAATCTAACATCAACATTGCATTGGCACCAAACAAAAAGTTTTTCCAAATGTTTGAATCTCCTTTTAGTACCATGGTTCCTTCAAACAAAGCTCATGTTTCCAAGATTGACAAATCCAGAACCCTTTCTTATCCTCGTCATCTGGTCCACAACAACATAAATGTGCATGGTGTGCCCAAATGACTTGAAAAGCTCTCAGAGATTTTCCTCTCTTGGACACTGAAACCTGGAAATCTTTGATCACTGGGGTTTGTAACATTCAATTTGGGTAATCTATATGGAAGCTTCCCTCCTCCATAAAGAATAGACTTCTATTAGGAACAATGCCACACCTTCTAAATTCAATCACATCAAGGACTGTTATCAACTCAAGAAATGCAGATTTGGCAGCTAGACACCAATATGATCCACCGAGACAAGCAAATCCTCTTGAACATTTCATCTAGTATCTCTCAAAACAAATAACTGAATTATGCACTGAGTGTGACTCCTATCTAACAAATTCCCCTTGCATTTTGCGGCATGCATCAATATTATCAACCAAAGCATATGGACTAGGAAAACATAGAAATGGAAAATTTAAACAATGGTTTTATCTCGATCATTTTCACCACTATAATCTAAGAGTATATCCAACAACAAATCAAATATACCAATAACTCGTGACTTAGTCCACTTTAAAAGAATTGAACTAGGGTAAGAAGGATAACAAACATGCTTCACAACCATGGAAACTATAAATCTGAAACATGATTGAAAACTCTATTAATGAATTTTCAAAAAATCAATTTAGGGCTATCTTCACCATTGATTCGTGGGTATTTAATACCATCGAAGGATTAATTTGTTTTTTCACATTCTATTTATTTTTGTATCTTTGATATTACATGATAAATATTGGATTTAACGAAGAAAGAAATTATGCAAATTATACATGACATAACGATTGGATTTACACTAGCATCTTAGATATGATAACATAGATGATAAATATTGGATTTAATAAATACTTTTTTTCTTTTTTTTTTAAAGAAACACGGAAATATATTAATCAAAAATGGTAAGAGAACCCACAATATCAAAATATTACAGAGGTAGAGTCAACCTGCACTAAATTTTCGAAATCAAGCTATGTATTGACTATATCTATGTGCCATCATCTATTGTCTTTTTTATAAGCAAAATTCTATAGCTCTTACAATTGTATATCCTATGAAAGGTTCCCAAACAAAATATACAAAAACATAGCATGATTTAACAACAAAAACTAAGTATCTTTCATGTCCATTTCTTCAACACTTGTTCCTGGAGGATGAGTCGTTGCTTCAACTTCAGGGTTGGGAGGGTCGTTTAGGTCTAGTGCCATGCGGGGATCGGTGAAGAAGCATCTTGTGAGATCCATGTTGTTGCACTTTCGGGTCTAGGAGAGATTGGATGATGGTGCATATCTTCTACCTCTATTTTGATTTCTCCCACTTTGTCCTCGATTGTAACACCCTATTTCCCCCAGTCTGTAAAAATAACTATATTGTCCAAGAACTATGGAAAACTCAAAGATGTGAATGTTTGGCTTGACGGACCTTTGTATAAAAGGTCGATGAATGCAAATTATGTTATGAATATGTGTTGCATGACTGTTGGGAGGGGAATGTGCTAAAAGAGACCATGATGGCTAATGAGAAGTGATGGAAGGGACCTGGAATGGTTGCGTTAACTTCCACTGAGCCAGTGTTGTATTGGTTTATACTTGCTCACAAACCAAAGCAGCTCTCTGATCCTGGAATGGATTTCCCTTCAGATTGGTAGGTGGGGAGGCTCCTCAAGAGTTAATGAGGGGATGGGGGTGAAACCACCCATCCGTAATATCCCTCAGACCTGACCACGGACGACGGAATTCACGCCACATGCAACCTTGCAGACAGAAATTAGCAAGAGATGAAATGTGGTAGAGAGAGCAGTGCGCGCAACGGGGGATCGCGAAAGAGACTGGAAAAACCCTGGAAATGCAGGGAGTTATGAATACTAGGAGAAGGAGAGTAACCTTCGTCTTGGATTATTTTCCTACATCAGGAGAAGGAGAGTAACCTTCGTCCTTGATTTTGTTGAGCTGGAAGTAGGAAACTGAACCTCAAAGCATCGTGGTCGAGCTCGGGGGTGGCTAGTGGTAAATCCGTTTGGAATCACTGAGTCTACGGTTGGGTGTAAACGAGCACCCCTCTCAGCATTTGCATCACATCTGGTAGATTTGATAAGTGTTTTATACCTTGTATTTCTAACTGAATATCATGAATGCATGCTTATGTTTATATGCCCATAATAATTCCTGTGTAGAATGATTGCCTGGTGTTTTAAACTAGAAATAATGGAAGCATGTGTATTCTTATATGTCATCATTGGTTTCTATACAAATGGTTAAGTCTGGGGCCGGAAGGGTAGCTCTCTAAGGTCTCGGAGTCGAGGGAGTTTGAAGCCCTGAGAAGTTGAATTTCGTGATTCAAGCTCAGAAGGGATAGCGAGCTCAATTATAGAAAGAGAGAATACCTTATCATTCGGTTGGTGAATGGTTGAAATCCTTTCGGGAATACCCCAGATCTGTCGAGACCAATGGATCTAGAGGAGAAGCATAGGTGTTAACACCTTGACCCTTTCAGCCTTCGCATGTAGTGATAGGATCCCAGACCGTAGATCCAAGGATCTGACAGAGCTCTATTGACCGTCGATCTTAGCCTTTGTATAGGCAGGAGAGTAGCATTTCGCTGACTCGCGACTTAGAGTGGTCAAGGGTAGGGCTACATGAACTCACGATTCGCAAGATCGTGATATGATCATGACTGTTGGATCCAAGGTACAGGAGGACTGTTGGATCAGAACCTTCATGGGTTTCGCCTATTGGGGGTTCAGAACTTGAGAGAGTTTCTTTTCGATTGTAGAAGTCACGAAGTGCCGAGCGCCAAGGGCTCGTGTAAACACATAACCCATCTATAAGTGGGGACCGCATGGTTGACAAGTAGCGTAAAGAAAAGCACCCAGAGAAAGGTGGGAACGGGTGACGGGTGATGGACACATGTCGCCTGGGAAGGAGTCAACCCATTGTTGACTCATCGTATCTCGGGAACTCGCGAAGGAGGAGCATGAGGGCTCAACACTCCATCTTGCAAAGTCGTGAGATGCGAGTAGCGCTAGTATTTAGCCTAGGAAGCAAGTAACCAGTGGTGGACACGTGTCACACTTGGAAAGAGTCAACCCACTGTTGACTTATCGTGGCTCGGGGTTTCGCAGGATGAAGAAGTTGCACCTTGATCGCTAAGGCCGCGAAATACCGAGAGCCGAGGTCTCGTGCGACAGGCGGCGGCGACATAGCTCGTGAGCAGAGTATAGCGGGGTTGATAAGTGGCATGTGCGCGTTGTTTTGGCAGAGTCCACGCAACATCGACCTATCGCGTCTCGAGGATTTGCAAAGGAGGAGCACGAGAGCTCAACACCTCAATTGGAGAGGTTGTGAGTGGTGCTAGTGTTTGGCCTAGCGTACGGTTACATGTAGCAGGCGTTAGTGAGGAGGGAGCCATACCCATATAGCATCTCAGGTATCGGTGTTTGGAGAAAGGAGAGTCGAGAGTCTTGATTCCCGACTCGCGAGTTGCGAAAGGCGCTTGCGCTAAGGCCAACTTGTGGTCATTTGGAGGAGGATAAGGAAAGAGAGGGTCTGCGCTAGGCCCCATAGAAGTCACAAGGATTCTGTTCCTCGAACAAAAAGATGAAAAATCTAAGAGGACTGTAGTGGGATTGTGACAAGTTGGTATCAGAGCATGGTTACAACACTTGGCCTGCTTGGGCTCATGAATAAGTTGTGCAGAAACTCCATTTGAAGTACTCTTAAAAAGAGTAACCTTCTATCTTAACCCCTTTATCAAAAGTCAAAGTTAAGAATGAAAATTCCTATAGTGTGTATGCATTTGAAAAATATGAATTATGCACTAGTTATAAATGAATGTAAATATTGACTAACAATAAGTGTTTTTCTTGCACAACAAGCGGACGATCAACCACAAAAAACTGTAGATGCATAGAATGGTGACGCACCACGAAGTGGGGGATGGCTCCCATAACAAAGACGAAGAGTCCGATGAAAGGAGAGCGGTAGAGACCCCTCCCGATCTAGCTGAGACTGTGAGAAGCCTCATGGTCGAACTACAGAGCTGCAAGGCTGACAATGAGAGGTTGATAAAAGAGCAAGAGAAGCAGATAGAAATTAATGCAGTCTTGTTACAGAGTTTATCCGACATACAAAGACAATTGCAGCATGAACCTGACACCAATCACGCGGACCGACGACAGACAAAGAAAAGTCAAAGTCCACTTGAGATACGGAAGCGTGGTCTTTTAAGTGGCCACACTAGGAAGAGCACCTCGAGAAAGGTCCACCCTAGAGATAAGGGACAAGCGTCGGACAATTCCTTGGGAAAGGAAACTGGCAACTCGGAGGGATCTTCTAGCAGCAGAACTAGTTCTTATTCCTGAAGAAAATGGAAGAAGCGAAAGCATCAATCTCAAAGAATTCAAGAAGGCCAAACCACCCTTTTTCGACGGTGAAATAAAGAAAGGAGAGGAAGTTGAGGCCTGGCTGCTTGGACTAAAGAAGTATTTTAGAGTCCATGACTTCTCAGAAAACTTGAAGGCTCGAGTAGCCACTTTCAACTTGAATGGAAAGGCTTCCATTTGGTGGGAAGACCTTAAGAATGTAAAGGGATTCACGAAGAGGACCTATCTTGGGAACGATTTGAGAAATACTTCAGAAAGAAGTATCTGTCGGAAAAGTATTTCGACGAGAATACTAAAGAATTTTATGAACTCAAACTGGGGCAACTCACCATAGAGGAATATGTCAGCAGATTCCTCGAGTTGCTGAGGTACATACCCTATATAAAACCAGAGAAGGCAAAGGTGCAACGATTCATCAGTGGACTGCCTAAGGACTATCAGAACAGGATTGAGTTTGACGATCCAAAGACCCTAGAAGACACTATCTGAAAGGAAAGATATTGTTACGAGCAGCTGGGGCATCGGACAGAACCTCGTGAAAACTGGAAGCAAAAGAATAGTTCAGGATTCCAGAAAAAAAGGGGTTTAAATCCCCGAGATTTAAAAACTATAAGAAGGACTCAAGGATGAGCTTCCCCACCCGAAGTGTACACCAACAAAATTTCCCCTCCTAGAGCAAAAATAAACCTTTTGGATCTACCCCAGGAAAGATTGATAACCCAAAGAGAGAACCCTTGAAATGTTGGGGTTGTGGAGAAGAACATCTACTAAGGGACTACCCGCACCGACAACTGAACAGTCGGAGAATTTACAGTGTTCAAGAAGCTACCACCATCAATGACGTGGCTAGGAGTGTGCCGCAGATTTATGCAGCCTTGAATAATAAACAAGCTGACCACCAAGCTTCAGTGGTGGAGATGGAAGGTATGATCACCAACCATCCAGTGTCTATTCTAATTGACCATGGTTCAAATTTGATTTATATAGCTCCTAAGGCTGTTGATAAGTGTAAATTACAGCCACATAAACATGCCAAGCCATGGTTGGTACAGTTAGCCACCGACATCCAAAGAAAGGTAGCGGAGGTCATACCAGCTTGCCAATTCACTATGGGTGAATTCCCCACCTAAGCAACCCTTAACATACTACCCCTAGGATCATATGACCTGTTGATTGGAATGGACTGGCTAGCCACATATAAAGCCAGACTGGAATGTTACCATAAAACTTTAGAATGTGTAGGTGAGAAGGAAGAAGGATAACCCTTCGAGGGATCCAAAAACCTGTCTCGGTGAGACGAATATCATCCTTTCAAATGAGGAAGTATTACAGAAAGGGATATCTACTTTATGCGATACAGGTGTTGGAATCAGTTGAGGATGACAAACCAAGCCTCGAAGACCACCCCATACTAAGAGAATATAGAGATGTATTTCTGGAAGAGGTATCAGGTCTACCTCTGAGAAGGGACATTGACTTCTTGATAGAACTTGCACCGGGAGCGGTGCCCGTGTCTAGGACACCCTACAGGATTAGCACACCTGAGCTAGTTGAGCTTAAATTACAACTAAAAGAAATGATGGATAAAGGCTATATCCGACCCAGCGTGTCTCCATGGGGAGCACCAGTTCTGTTTGTAAAGAAGAAAGATGGTACCCTCCGACTATGCATAGATTATAGGAAACTACACAAGGTAACCATAAAGAACAAGTACCCCTTACCCAGAATTGATGACATGTTCGATCAATTGGGAGGTGCTTCCATCTTCTCAAAGATTGACTTGAGATCTGGATACCATCAAGTCCGAATCAAGGGTGAAGACATCCACAAAACTGCCTTCAGGATGAGATATGGTCACTATGAGTTTGTGGTAGTACCA
>ML786411.1:599749-613869 GCA_009831015.1 Picea engelmannii | reverse complement strand
ATGGATGAAATAATTATTACTTTATTTACAAAGTCTATGAACCGCTTGTTTTGATTTGATATATAGATTTTGAAGTTATAAATGAAAATAAATTATTTTAAGAGACAATATAGTTTGATATATCGTGTTAAAATATAAGGTTTACTTTATAGTGATAAAGTTACGTTTAAATAAGTTATTAATAAATGATGATTAAATCATATTTAAATAAGTGTTATTGTAGTAGCGATGTCCCTGTCACAAATGTAATTTGAAAAATATGATATTAACTGAAAGTTCCCAATCAAAATGAAAATTATATATAATCATTCACGTCCTCAGAAACTTTGAAGCATGAGGCAATGCACTTATAACTACAAAAAAAATATATAACCTACCACTGAATATTGTTATATCAAATTCACTGAATCTCGAGCAATGACAATTAAATTCGCCCTGGATATTATAGGTACCATGACATTAGAAGCTTGCCTGTTAAGTATTTCTGGGACTAGATTTGAACAGTAAAATTGATTTACTGGAGACAATACTTTTGTACTTCTGAGTTCCCAATGAGATTTCCAGCTAGATGAGTATTGTTCCCAACTCAATGTATCTGGAATGATTGTTAAGACTTCACTCCCATTCCTTAGTTGAACAGAGACTAACATTGAGACTGGTTGAAGATGTTCTCTGCTTAGGAAGTCTGGAATACAATTTGCAGTTCCTTTAATATGTTCAATGGTGAATTCAAAATTATTGAACCAAGCTTGCCACCTAGCAAATTTTGCCTCACTAGGGGTTTTTATTTCCTTGTTAAGAATTTTATTCATAGCAACTGCATCAGTTTTAATTGCCATGAATTTGATCCATACTCAAGATTCTTATATAAGAGAATGTTAGTCTGATATTTTAAATATCTTATTGATATTTAAAATATATTTTTCTTATACTTAGAATTATAATAGAATTTTGAGATAAAAGGATAATTTAAAATTTTAGTCTTCTCCTAGTTCTGAATTTGATCGCCACACATATGAAATTCAATTGCATACACTTAATTTTCTTTGCCGAACTCAACAACAAATTTTATTATATTTCTTTGCACTGACAACATTTTTGCAAATTTCGTTGTCATTGAATTTGAACACAAACCAAATGACTTAGGCCACAAGTAACCTTAAGTTTTATTCATTATTTAGTTATTCAAAACCGCAGATTATCTGGATTCAAGGAGCATAGGGATGAATTTAAAAACAATTTGTGTTTCGAAAATCAGTAGATGTAAATGCTTAGATTAATGTGATAATGTGAAATCAGTTTTAGATGTAAATGCTTATATTAATGTGATAATGTGATAGCATCCTCCCCAATTCTAATATTAACTTCTCCAAGTGTTAATCTCAATTATCATTAGCAGATTGTCTAGACCACTAAGGGCTAGTTCAAATTGGGAACTGCCCAAACCGACCAGTTCAGACACCTGCCTTGGAATGAACCACTCTGGACCAGCCAGTTCTGGCTTGGACTTGATAACATTGATATAAACCCTTATTTTTATTTATTATTTAATTATTCAAAACCACAGATTATCTGGGTCCAAGGAAGGATCATAGGGATGAATTTAAAAATAATTATCAACATTGAGATATGAATGCATAGGATAACATCCTCCCTCTAGCTTTAATACTAACTCCTCCACAATTTGGATCTTAATTGTCACTTATCATTTGTGGATTGTCTTAACTTGTGGTTATCATCATCGATGTGATATTGATATTGAAAGTCATCTTACTAAAGTGACAAATCAATCTGTTGAGATTACATTTCACATTAATACTCAGAAAACAGTACCCTATTTATTTGCTCTCTAATTTTTAATTAACTAAAAACATCTCAAGACAAATCTTAATTGAAATTATTTATTTGGGTTTGTATCTTGCCTGGATAACCAGATATGGTTGGAGACAGGCCTCAGATAAAGAAGGAAGTAGGTCATCCAGTACCTCGAGCCTCATGTAGACCAGAGTGTTGGATGCAATTAAGCCCGCTGTGACTGGGGTCTTCCTGTCGAGTCGAGGAAACTCAGAGGCCACATTAACAACTAAAATATATAACATCCACATATGTATGTTGGGATTTCGTCTCCTCTCTTCTCCTTCTTTGCCTCGATTTCCATTCATTATGTTTCATTCCACATTAAGACTTCTATGTTCTTCTTCTCTAACCGCTCTGCCTCGGCTTATGTTCATTCTATTTTGTTCTTCATCAATACTCCTCTCTTCTCCTCTAAGTTCTCTGCCTCGGCTTCTGTTCATTCTGTCTACTTTTCTTTAGTCACAAAAATAGTACATACCCGAGAGAATAACCATCTTCTCCTGGGATAAATCGTTGGATGCAAATATCTACGTTAGGTTTACATCCAAGGTAAGGGGAGGTAGATTTGTCGAGATATCTGAAGATAGTGAAATAATTCCATCCTTTCTTTCATCCGGAACATCCCAACTCAAAGTAAGTTCATATGGCAATACCTGCAAACAATTATAAAAGTAATAGTGGTTGTTCAACATTGCTTGAGCATTGAACACATACCTTTGGCTTGCAACCATTTCCGACTTGCACCTTACACTTGTTTGAATTGCCTCATAATAAAAAATGATGCATATGAAGTTGGATCCGTTGCAACTATCGTGACCTGTTGTCACCAAAACCATTATCAATACAGATTGCATTTGAAAGACGAGAAGTTCGAGAACACCACAACAATTGTAAGCCTTGCTTGTGTCACGTGTTCTTCACTTTGTAGAGTATGCATGTGGTTGTGGCTGGACGAAAAGCGTTCAACGTGCAACGTTATTACCATGCAAAGGAGAAAACCCCAACTGGTTAATGCCTTCGCATGAGGGGAATTCTGGTCGAGAAACATGTTGCATGAAAACCCCAGCTGGCGAATGCCTTCACATGATGGGCGGTCTGGTCGAGAAACACGTCCGAAGCCAAATGTATCTAATTCTATTGTGTTGGGGAAAACATAACCAATCTCTTAAGACCTGGAAATGCCATTGCCATTGAAATTACAATTCTCCACTAGAGAAGACACACAAAGAAGAAAAATAAAAAAAAATAAGGCATTGTGGACGACGATGTCTGAGAAGGACGCCATGGCCAGTTGACTCGAACTCGAGCTCGCCTAGCATGTGAAGCTTCTGAAGGCTATATGAGCTTAGATTTGAGTTCAAAACCCTATAATGATAGTGATAGTAGTAGCAGAATGGGAAGCACAGAGAGCTAGAGTGCAAGAGACGACATAACAATTATATTTCTCCTATGCTCAAGAAGCAACCCCTCCTTCCTTCTTCTGAAGAAAAAAAGGTAAATATTACTTATTCTTTCCTTTCTTTGTTCATTTTTTGTGGGGGGCTTCTCGAGGGTTCGAACCCAGGAATTTTGAGCTCTCACAATGGAATAAGCTCTGGCGTTCAGAATCAGGTTTCCTAAGACAACTGACCATACTGTTATTGTCAGTGATTAATTTTATTTTCATTTACCAGTTTGAATTTATTAATTAGGTCAATTTTTAGTGAGTTACAATGCACACATGAATTTTCAGAGGTCGTTGCTCAAGCTCCTGGGATTTTGGTTTCGAAGTCTTTTGCTTGTGCGTTCTACACGTCTCCTATTATGATATATACATGGGGTTAGGGTATGCAGGCTATAATGCCTCTGTGTATTTTATGTTCTATATTGTAACCAAGTAGTGATTTGTTCAGTTTATGTGAAAGGAAGGCAATTTCCACAAACCCTTTATATCGACGATGGGCTTATAGCAGGTTTTACCGGCAGTGAGGACCGGTTGCCACTATTATCGTAGAGAGTTGGTTTAGCATTGGCCTCAACCACAAGTTGACCAAGCTAGCCTTAGGGTTGGTTCGAGTTTTTCTGTGACACAAAGGAAACTTTCGACAGTAGCAGGCTAGGGGATTAATTCGTTGCGTTAATCTCTGTCATTAGTTTGAGGATAGCATAAGTGTATTTTAGGGCCACTTTCTGGAAGGATTTTAATCAAGTTTAGCTAACACCCTTATCTTATGTTCCTCAACTCCTCTCACGTTTACGCAATTTATGTTGTTGTTGTCATTGTTAAGTGTAACAATTAGAAACAAGTAACCAATGAGGTTGTTCTTCAACAATGAAGATGGTAGCATTTCAGGCCACCTACCAAGGTTGAATTCTACCGGAGGCATGAATAAGCAGTTGGGGCTAGGTGCAAGTCTGAACAGATTTCAACGAAAGAGTATCTGGCAGTTCAATTTTCTAGGAGTTGACTTGTGTTCTAAACACATGACCAAACATCACCGAGTGTAGACCCAATGGCTCGGGATCGACATGGTTGGACAACTTGGGGGTTTTACTTACAATGGTTTCAATTTTCCATTCAATACAGTGAAACTGAAGAAATTCTGTCATGTTGAATTAACTATACTTTCTTTTGAAAGATTAGTTTGTCTTTCTCGTCTTGCAGCATCTCCTGCTTGAGGTTAAATTAAAAAAGGCCCAGTTAACGATACTACTTTTAGGGGCACTTCCTGCATACTGCCATATCAAATAAATTCCAATAATTTTGTCTTACGAATTCTAATTATATATACAAAACAATTTCTATTACTTAATTTAGGTGCTGGATAAAAGTACGGAGTATTCCCTAGTCTGGTTGTTCTTGCATGTTTTGGATCTGTAGTTCAGTTAATGGACTTATGTTATTTCCACAATTGAAGCACTACATAGATTGCACAATGGTTGAATACACCCATCAGGAAAGTGTTTCATTTTTAGCTTGGTCAATTATACCCTTTTTCCGTGGATCATCTCTCACCAAAATGTAGTTGTCTTCCAATGTGTAACCAAGATTTTAAGTGAATTAAGTTTTGTTATTGTTTATGTTTGTAAAGTCCTAACTCTGTGTGCCAAGCAATATTCTTTCGAAGTTCAGACATGTTTGCTTAGCTTTGTTCACTCTGTTTATTTCAAGTGAGATCTTCAAATCTAAGCTTTTTGCATTTCTATTGAATAAGGGGTTACTAATTCTCACTCAAATGTTGGCAGGTTGATGCAGTTGTTCTACAANGAAGTTCAGACATGTTTGCTTAGCTTTGTTCACTCTGTTTATTTCAAGTGAGATCTTCAAATCTAAGCTTTTTGCATTTCTATTGAATAAGGGGTTACTAATTCTCACTCAAATGTTGGCAGGTTGATGCAGTTGTTCTACAATATTAGAATAAAAAACTCGCTCAACAATTAGGTGCTCAGAAAAATGAAATCCATGTCCTCGAAGGCAAATTTAATCTGCTTAAAAGTAAACAAACTGCCTACGATGACATATTGATTACAGTAAACATAAAGTTATTTTGTAACCGATGCATGCAAATTGCAAATCATTCATTATCTCAAAAACAAATCCAACATCGTAACATTGTCTCAACAACAAAGCCAACATCAAGGAATGTTTGAAAGCTAAGACTATTTTCTTCTTCTTCATCTGCTCAGTTCAAGCTAAGACTACTTACTTCTTCTTCATCTGCTCAGTTCATGGAACAAGTGAAAGTTCAGACTTCTTGCATCTTGTTCATCTGCTCAGTTCATCAAACAGAGAAGACATGAGAAATAAATTGTTCAGGAGAAAAAAAAAGCAATCAACCTCTGTTATGCAATCTATTATGTAATCAATTTTGGCTAGCTAGACAGAAAATTGTAGATTAAAATCTATGTGTGAATAACAAAGCATCTATGGAAAGAAGGCGGTGAATTCAAGCCATGAATAACAGAGAGATTGTGCATCTATGGAAGGTTGTGAGCGACAATGACATAGGTGGCTCAGCCAATGCAACATTTTCCAAGTAAAATAATAATTTGTGAGATATTATATTATATTTAAAGAAGAGGTTGTGAGCGACAATGACATAGGTGGCTCAGCCAATGCAACATTTTCCAAGTAAAATAATAATTTGTGAGATATTATATTATATTTAAAGAAGACCACCTGACAAAACTGACAATTTACTTTAAATATTTAATTTGTCAGATATTATATTCTATTTAAAGAAGACCGCCTGACAAAACTGACAATTTACTTTATCTAAATATTTAAATACCCTCGATAGATTGCATACATAAAGCAATGTAATTTAAAATAATACTTCAAACATGTTTTTTTTTGTTTGTTAATTTGTGCGGGACCTGTTGGGTACGCGATTAACCTGTGGCTTGAGAAAACCGTGACTCAGGGGCATCTAAGCCGTTAAAATCACGCGAGGATCGCACCCGGCCTGAGCCACACCAACCCTTAACATGGTTGGATTTTTTGTCCCTGCAAGTTTCGAACCGGTGACTTTAACATCACGGAGTGGCTTAACAACACACTCCGTCACCGACTGTCCTACACCTCGGGGACAATACTTCAAACATGTTAAAAACTTAGGTTAAATTACATTATGTGAGAGGTCTGTTGCAATAAAACTATGAATTTATTAACCAATAACATTGCTTATAAAAAACAATTTAAATATTATAAATATGATTATTTAGTTTCTCCTATGTATAACATTGTGGAATTGGAAAATATTTGTAGTCAAACATCGATTAATTGAATTTCAACGATGAATCGATTGCTATGAGTCCTGGCCTTCGACAGAGACTAATAAAGTAGTTAAATTGTAATAGTAGCATAATTATTTAGTAATTAATATAAAATATAAAAGGAGATCAACTTTATTGTATGGTATAGTTTGAATGGTTAAGAACATGTGTTTTTTCCTATGAAGTAATATTTAAATAAAGTAGATAAATTGTAATAGTAGCATAAGGAGATCACCTTTATTATATGGTACAGTTTGAATGGTTAAGAACATGTGTTTTTTCCTAGAAGGTCATAGGTTCAAATCTAAGAGGTAGGATATGTACACCTCTATTGACTTTAGCAATCAAATCCCTCTATTATTATAATCTTAGTTTTTAAAACCAGACCAAGTCGATATCAGACCACCAAACCGGTCAAGCGGATGGCTGGTCGAATCGAACCTGCCTTCAACTCGGCTCGGTGACTAGTTTGGTATCAAACCAGCCGAGTCGAATCTGGTTCGATACTAAACCATTCGAACCAGTTGGTCCATTCCTGCTTGACCGATTTGATTTCGGACCCACCCACCGGTGCAGTAAACTTCAAAAAACATTTTTTTTAAATAAAAAAAATTAAAATCGGCTCTTTGCGATGAGTCTCTGCTAGCTTCTCGACGAATTTCTGCTACTTGACGGGTTGATACCCTCGTATCATCTATGCACTCGAAAATATGGGGCAATTGCTTCACGATCGATCTCTGCCTCAACAAACAGATCTTTGTTGTGAAATAAAGGGACCCCTAACACAGATCCCTGCTTTGTGACAGATCTTTGTATTGTCTCAATGGATCTCGGTATCAACCCCCGACTGTATTGCTACGAAACCCTCGATTATATTGCTACAGAACCCCCGACTGTCGATGGAGAAATACCCTCGTATCATCTCTACTTTGCGACGGATCTCTGTATTGTCTCAACGAATCTGCTTCATGACCCTACTCAAAACCTCCATAATAAAAAAATAATATCTTGAAGAAAACCCTAGATTTGTTTTAGGAAAACTTAAAATAACATTATTTTAGAACAATTTAAAATTATTTAATGTATTTTTTATTGAATCAAGTCGTTGAAATCGAACCGGTCCAAGTCGACCGGTTTCGATTTGATGTCCGAGTTGATAGGTGACCGAGTCGATGTCTGGTTCCGGTTTTAAAAAACATAGTTAGAATCAATATAGGTTAGCTTGAATGGAGAGTTTATAGAGAAGTTTATAGCAAAATAAGTAAACCAGGAAGAAATTTAGATGGACTATTTAATTAGTGAGTGGTGGCATGATTCTTCTGGTCTCTAGATTATTTTAGACAAAGTATATTCCATTCAGAGTCTAAAAATACTCTAGATGTTAGTAGCTATAATGCTTTGTAGATTTTATAGTGAAAATGACTTTGAAATTAAAACTAGGATGGATTCCTCTTATTCATCAAAGTCTCGAAGGGAAAATATTCAATTGGGCTCAAATACTTTTCACAAACATTCAACAAGAAGTTAAGAAATGACATGAAGTACCAATAGGTTATTGTCTAGGGTTTTTCATGTTATGTATTTAATAGATACAATTTTTTGGTGTAACTCATTTTCCATTGATATCTTGGAATTTGTCAGTGTCTCAGGACCCAATTGATATTTACTGTTCAAAATTATTGGCTATAAACTGTAAAAATTATTTTTATGAAATTTGTGACAATTTCATGATCTCTCTGTACAATATGTTCAAAAACTGAACAACTCCTAGATTTTCCCAAGGAGCCCTAAATTCAATCAAAGAAATAGGACACTGGTTTGTAGACAAGAAATTTTCTTATATAAGGATTTATGGAGTTGAAGAGCATTGTATCTTTTACCAAGATATGTCCTAGATAGGCTTGTTCCAAGGGAAATAACATATCAAAGAGTGGTTATTGGCATCACTACTTCTTTATCCAAAGGTTAGAAAATAAAATTTCGTTATTTTCCTATTCTGCTAAGAATTTATTGTTTATTGAATGCCAAGCATGCATTGAAAGTAACATAACAACTTGCATATATTTGGTTAGCCTATGGATATTTGGTTAGCATATGGATATTTGGTTAACAATGGTTGTTGGTTTAAATTCGAGGTCATATTCTTGTAAAGTGGTCATCTAGTTACCTCATATTTCACCCAGTTCCCTATGCACAAAGAGATATCTAACCTTCGAGTGAGGGATGATCACTTTGGTATGATTTTTCAGTATGTAAGGCTTGAACTGTTTAATAGTTTTGCAAATAGAAAAAAATTGCGTGTCCACTGGTGGATAATTTAGTTCAACACCTTGAAGTCCAATGCTCATAAATTCTATGGGGCATTCATTCCCTTGATGATCCTTTTGAGTGAGCATTGTTGCAAGAGAATGATCTGAAGCGAATGTGTACAACAAAAAATCTTTGGTGAAATTTGGACTTTGAAGTGCAGAAGCAACCGCTATGGCAACCTTGATTTTCTCAAAGGCCTCCTTCTCAACATATGTCCATTTTAATTGAATGTCCTTCTTAATCATCTATTGAAGGGGTTTAACTATTTCGGCAAAATCAAGAACAAATCTTCTCACACAATTAATTTTCCCAAAAAATGACGGCATAGATTTTTTACTATGTGGGAATGGGATTTGCGTGATGGTTTTGGTGCGTTCCATATCAACATAAATTCCATCCTTAGAAATGGTATGCCCCAATAGCTTGCCTTCTAAAACAACGAAGATGCTTCTCTTGGGGTTCATAGAAATGCCATACGTCCTATCAAAAATTTGTTTAAGGTGTTGTGGGTGATCAACTCTCTTCTTGGAATAAACTGTCACATCATCGAGATAAATCACCATGTTGTGACCGATCAGACCTTTAAATGTTATATCCATTACCCTTTGAAAAGTGGCACTAGCATTAATTAGGCCAGAGGGCATCCTACGATATGTTCCCTACTTTGTTATGAAAATGGTCTTCAATCGGTCAGGTTCTACTACGAGGACCTCATTATACCCATAAAATCCATCTAAAAAGGAGAACATTTGAGAACCAGAGACGAGCTGCAATATCTGTTCCATTGGGGGAATGGGGTAATTGTCCTAGTCAGAGGCTCAATTTAAATTCATGAAATCCACACATAATATGATCTCCCCTAACTTCTTCCTAACAAGTACCAGATTGGACACCCAAGTAGAATGACATACTTAAAGATAATTCAGGTGTCCAACAATTTCTTTAACTCCTTTTGAATCAATAGTTCAAGAGTCAGACACATCTTCCTTAGTTTCTTCCAAAATAGTTTGACATCCTCTTTGATAGGGATGATGCGTTGAATAATGTGGGTATCATACGTCTTCATGTCTTCATAATTCCATGTGAATACATCTCGACATTTCTTAAACCACTGTGTGAAGGTGTGTTTCTTTGCCTCTGAACAACAAGTGCCTAAATTGATAAATTTGGTTTGTTCAGGAGTGCCTAGATTCACCAAAGTGTTTATCATGGTGGAGTTATTTGTCTTCAGATTCATAGGTGTTATGAACTTAGTTTGTAAATAAAATAGCTTCTCGAGTGACAATACACTCCTCGAGATGCAGTTAGCTTTGATCTTATTTGCTCCATCCTGATAACCTTGTAGATTCTATTGGTGTACTTCGCCATCTATCACAGAATCTTGGAATATGTCAGTGCTGGTAATGAAGTCTATAATCTAAGAATCATCATTGAACACCAGGCTCTAGTTAGTGACATTGTCGGGTATGGAAGCCCTGGAAAAGGATTTCAATAGTAAAACCATTATTCATGGGTGTGAGCCTAGATGTTGTGTTAGCTAAAGTATCATCGACAACATTATAAGAATGAGGTACAGTAGTAATATTAAATGCATCGAAAGAGTTGATTAAGTTCCATACCTCATGCTGGTAACCTTCAAATGGAGAGACAGACAATGTATAATATTTCTTATCTATCTGAAAATGATCTCTGAATCACCAAAAACTCGAAGGAATTTTACCTTAGGGTCGATAGCCTTCTTCATGCCTTGGACCAAGGCTTAATACTCGATCATATTATTGGTGCATTCAAACTCTAAATGGAAGGTATAAGAGTCTTACACTTTTCAAGATCAATGAGTAGACATCCTACCCCAACTCCTTCCTGTGATCTGGAGCCATCGAAAAACAAAGTCCAAATGTT
Source organism: Picea engelmannii (assembly GCA_009831015.1). Classification (NCBI taxonomy): domain Eukaryota; kingdom Viridiplantae; phylum Streptophyta; class Pinopsida; order Pinales; family Pinaceae; genus Picea; species Picea engelmannii. Next base: position 603,045 of record ML786411.1, on the reverse strand, counting down.
AGTATCTAAGATTGGGTTAGTAAAAAACAAACTGTCTACTTCTACTATGGTACAATCATTTGCTTCAGTCTGAGTGCAATGAAGGAGTTTATACTATTTGTTTGTTTGGATAGAACATGGATGCACTGCATTACAACCATGGTCAGCCTATAAAAAGTAATTTCCTAAAGAGGTATGAGCGAAATTGATGGGTTCATTCTTACCTTCAAGTTCCATTACTGTATGCTTCATGTGGGCCTCGTTGTTCACTTTGTTTTGATTTGCCTTGCCCTTACATGGAAGCCACAAGTGGTTCAAGTTTGTGGATAAATAACCCTTTAGTTTTTTAGACCAATCTCTGCTCAACAACAAATCATAAGCTTCCAGAATGTCAACAACAATAATATTGATAACCAAATGTATCTTAGGGTCAAAGGTTAGTCTAATCATAATGTCTTTAAGCTCACCTTTTACCTTGACATTTGATCTATCTAACTGCATGATCCTAGTAGTGCTCTTTTCTTAGAGATTATTTATCTTTTAAAAAACCGAGTAGAGCATCAAATTAAGAGAAGCACCGAAGTCTGCTAAACATTTATGCACATTGAAATTGAAAATTTTGAATGTGAGCATAAAGGGTGGGACCTGTGACCTAGAATGCAACCCTATACTAGTTACAATTACAACAAACTTAGTTTTAGCTTTATTTTCTAATTTTCTTTCAGTAGCTTTAGGAGTGTTATCTATCAAAACAATGGTCTTTTTTCGAGAGTTCTTAGGCTTGAATGTGTCAAGAATAAGATCTCGCTGTTGGGGAAGAGTGCATATATCATACATGGAGATTTGGATTTGGTTTTCTTGAGATATTCAATAATGTTGTATTCCAAAGCATGGTTTTCAAATGTGTTTGGGGCTTTATTTTCTTGTGAAGTGCTGAGATCACTTTTGGCTGGTGTAGGAATGCTTGGATTTTGAGTAGTTGTGGGAGGAGTTATTTTCCTAGGGGTAATGACAATTTTCGAGGGCAGAGGAGTGCTAGGTACAACACCTTTGTTGTGCATGTTGTATTCTTTGGGCACAACTTTTGTAACATGTGTATCTCCTATAAAAATATCTTCAATATGTTCCTCGTCTGAATCTAAACACTAATCTCACAGAAACGTGGTTGATTCTTCCATGGTATCTTCAGTGGTTTCTTGTTTTTTTCATTTCCTTGGTCTAGTCATCAGCGGTTTCTTGATGATCTAACAGATGATTGGTGACTAAGGTCATGGAATTAATCCATTGAGGGCACATTTTCTCGGAATGGTTATGTTGGTGATAAGAATAAGCCCATGCTAGAATCATCCAGATTTAATGTAAGACCTGGAGTTTCTGGTAGCTTTGGCGGGTTATCATTCTTCTTAAAGAATGGACGAAAGGTTTTCTACTTGGAAGACCCTTCCTGAACATTTTTCTTGAGGTCCACTACTTCGTTAGAAATCTTTTTGACCAGCTTGACCACACTGTCTAGATTCTTAGGCTCTTTTTTGAGAGGTTTGGTTAAGAGTAAATGTTTCTTCCTGACTGCTTTAGTCTCTTTGGCTACAAGGTGGCTGCCTAAAGAAAGTGTCTTTTTCTCAACCTCTTTGGCTTCTTCAAATTCTGGGCCAGAGTAACTTTGCCAACCTGCTTAACGAGCATGCCTAGGGATTTAATGTCGAAGTATAGTATTCTACAGTCAAGGAATCTAAAGGAGCAATTTCAGTAGTGAAATTATTGAGGATAGTAGTGAAACGTTGGATAAAATCCTTTACCTTCTCCTTCTTCTCCATCTTTAAGGCCACTATTTCTTTGAATAAGGTTGCGAGAGTTTTCTCATCCCCAAAATTTCCAATGAGGACTTTTTTGAAATCATTCCAACAAGTTATGGATCCAACCGATAGGTTAAAATACCATGTACAATCCTTGTTCTCGAAAGTGTAGGGAAAGAGTCTACAAACCACATCTTTGTAATGAATGTCAAGGAGTCGAGTGGCTGGAAATAAATTATTTACGTGGTCCTCTGGCAAGCAAGCTTTTTCCAAGTTGAACTTTGGGAGGAGTCTTTTCGGATGTTTGGGCAAGTCATGTGCAGGGATGGGTAAGTTTAAAGCTCCTTGGGACATCAATGATGAGATTACATTATGGTTGTGAGCCATATGGTCGTTCGAATCAGATCTTGAATGTTCATCGTCATAGTGGTGCTCATAATCGAGTGGAGTAGGACCTAGAGGTGTAGGAAGCATTTGGTCCAAGAATAAAGATATTTCCTATATAGCAATTTCAATCAAATCTTCTATTGAGTCAACAATAATGTTAGAATGGTTCTTAGATCAGCTTATGCGGGTATCTTTCCTCCTAGGAAATGTTGAAGTTACAGGTAAGTGACCAAGCAACTTGGCATATGAGCATGTAATGCCTCGAGTTTCAACAAACTCCTCGATAAGCACAAGATATCAAGCTTAGAGATAGGTTTATGGGCTTGCAACAACACTTTCAAATGCGGGGTTGGAATCTTTGAAGGTTATATACTTCTTAGAAGGGATATGTGGAAAGCGTCGTTGGACATGGATGTTACCAAAGCACTGACTAGGCAGTTGTTGAAAATTACCGCTAGTCATACAAATCATGCCCTCCTAGCACCAATTCCATTGAGACGGCGAAATTTCTCTTCAACATTAAGGGTTACTTCCTGATGCATGGTTATAATTAGACCATTCATTGTTTGGTTTAGGGGACCCATTCAGATTCTGGCCCTGTTATCCCCGATTTCTAGGGATAACTAGAAGATCATGTCTCGAGGCCCACAGGTCCTAGACATGAAGTACCGAGAGCAAGATTGACCTAAGCATGGTCCTGGATGGCCCATTTTTCTTCTCCTTCATCAGACTTTTCTTGTCAGCAACAACAACATCCATCACCTTCGGTTTGGACTTATATCGGAGAAGACTCTTACTCCATGAGGTAATTGGTCCAGGTATCATGGTATGTGTCATTTTTTATCATTATAACTTTTAGATATATGCATCTTACTCCTTTTGTTTCTGACAACTGCTTGGATCTTACATTAACCCACTTGACCATGGTTGGGGGGATTGACAGGGTGTCCTAGCAAGCCTGTACCCATAGGTTCTGGTTTGCCACTGGGGGGATTTCTGAAGAGCCATCGTCCCCTCCCATCATATCATCACTTTTACATCTTATCTCCCACTCATCTGTCCCATTCCCCTAGTTCGGGCATTAGGATGATCTGTTTGTGGGGTTACACCTTATCTTGTGGGAAGAAGGGGCTAAAG
>ML786411.1:514667-558371 GCA_009831015.1 Picea engelmannii | reverse complement strand
GAAGCAACGTTTAAACAGTATGTCACCTATCCCTCTTTAGTTAGTAAATTCAATATTTAAAACTTAAGGAAAGCGTCATGTCCTGGTGTGTTTTGTTCTAGATCTAGGTGGATTTAGGGAGATTAGTTAGTGTCCGCACCTACCGATTTATCTGATAACAATTAGATTACCAAATCCAACCTTAGCCCTACAATATCACATGGATTAGTTCAAGGAAGGAGTTGCATGTCATCCTGTAGTGTTCCTTAACCCTTAAATTGAAACACAACTAGGTATACATAGAATATAATTGTAAAATATCTAGAAACAAAAGATGATAAGATGAAATCTGTAAAAAATACCCTTGTATATATATAATTCAAAGAAGGAAAACAATTTTCACTTGCCTCTTAATGTGGGATGACCTTTCACTAAGTAGATATCCAAATACACAACACAAGACACACATTCCATAGTCTCCTATCTCTTTAAATAACTTTTCAATAGAAAAAACCCTAGCCACTTGTGGTCCTGTTACTAATGGGAATTGATTACCTAATGGGTCTTATAAAGTGAAACCTTTTACATTAAATAATTATCCAATGGGTCTGATTCAAAGAGGATGGCCAATCACAAAAATTAACTAACTCCTAGGTAGCCTAAAGTATGGAGGTTAGGGTAGGTGTTATGAGAAATATTACCCTGCGGACAGGTTAAACTCCATTTTGGACCAATACCCCTTCTTTGGTCCAAAGACATAAGTAAACAAATGGTTGCTACTTTTCTTATAGATCTAGTTCATTAACCTATAGATAGAAGGGGGGAGGTTTACCTATTTCCTGAAGTTTATCCTCACTGCTCTATCTTTTTTCCTCACCACTCCAATTCCTTTAGCGATCAAAGAGACCTACAAAACAACGAAAAACATTCCTACTTCTACTATATTTCATTATATAAAAACCAGATCTATCTATACCTGATTTGACTTAAGCATAGACATTACAATGGGAAACATAATGAAAGGGATATGCCAAGTTAATACTAAATGGAAAACGAAAAGAAGGCACTTACAAATCAAGTTGATGTCACCACAATATTCTCCAAGCTCTCCTCATCCAGCCCTTGCATGAAACTCTTGAGATCAAAATGTTGATGCTTCAATGGATTTCCCTCTCTCATGATCAAAGGTTTGACACCTGAAATCTTCCTCCTTTTTACCTTGGAAATGCTTTCAATTTATAGGATTGGGAGGCTCTACCACCATGGGATATTTAGGGAAGGGGTTGAGGATATGGATCTATGAGTTGGGATTTGATCATAATATAGAGCCATAGAATAGGATTCAAGCAAAACCAACCTCATCTCTTCATATCTGTCCCTTAGGAAAAAAGGTGGGATTCTCCATATTTTCCTCCAACTAAAGTGGCGCCCCCCCCCCTAAGTTAGAGACAGGGTGCCAATGGCACTCTCTTAACATGCAAAGAGGAGAATCAATGCTCCCTATACATGGATAGGGGGGTGCCACCCTTCATAAATGCCTAAAAAATGGTCGATTTTTCAAGTAAAAAGCATGTTTATGACCTTGAAATGATGGGTTTCTTCCTCCAACATGACTTAGGGATCATGAAAAATGTTTTTCATGGTGTCAAAAAGTTGTGACACTTGAAAAATTACATGCGACACTTAGTAAGGTGCATACGACACTTGAAAAATTGCATGCGACACTTAACAAGGTGCATACAACACTTTGCGACACTTGCGACTCTTAAGTGTGGCATTTTGATGTGTAACAGATTCCCCCTAAAGTGTGCGGTTAGAAGAGAAACTGATGGCCAAAACACTTTACAAAAATCAATGCAAGGGTGATGGAGTAGGAGAACCTGACAGAAGCTGCAAACAACCATCAAACTATATAAATATATGTTTTCATTCTCGAGGCAAGCATACTTATTCCAAAAATATGAGTTAAATCGAAGCATGTCCACCAACCAATACATTGCGTATCCATGAGAATATTGACTAAGGATATGTCCACTAGAGATACAATGTGGACCCATACCTCCATGACATGAACTGATCACAACCATAAAAATTACATGGTGGAGCTATGAGAAGAAAAAAACATAGCCACAGATCAATACAATGTGGATCTTTGTGACAATATATTTATGAACAATATTGCCAGCATGGAGATGATACTAGAATCTTTTACTTTCTCAAATGATCTCCATTGCAGCCTGGGAAAATCACATAACTGAGTGAGCACCCAACCTAGGGTCTTCATCCCTATCCCGAGACGGTACAATTCTATCCATGCGAATAGATGACTTGATTTCAAACATAGTAGAAACCACTTGATTACCAATCATTGAGATATACTGTTAACAAGTGCGAGGGAAATCGCCAATGATTACAATGATTCCCAAGGTACCTTTAGTACATTCCAACAAATGTGAATAAATGAGTTGAGGTCAAACATTCATGGAATCATTAGATCAGAATCCAATGGTGTAAACCTATTGTCGAAAGTGAGGAGGCATGTCCTTGAGGCATATAGGTCCCAAGGTACTTACTAGTTTCTAAGTCTAATTCCTGGATAATGTATTGAAGTCAACAAAAATAGACTCATCGAAGGAGGGCCATGATGTATCCCTCATCATCGACACAAAACATACACAAGAAAGTGATGTAAGATGGTGGATTAAATGAGTATGGACTGACACATGAATGGAAAATGGTAATACTACAGATGGTTGGTTTGGAATAAACTTCCCTTGAGCATTGTGAGGCATGAAAAGTGACTTGGAAACATTGACTCGATGAGTACCAAGAACATAATGTGATGAAAATAAGAGCACTCTTCAACTGGAACGGAAATTATAATGACACATGGAATTGGTATGACTTAGAGACATGCATATTACCCAATTGTAAGATGAGACGCAAACAAGGGTCATGGTAAAGGGAGACAACAATCGCTGCCATAATGGATTCCAAAAACTTGACCCGCTTATTTCAATTCCCCCCCCACCATAATTGGTGAGTACCTCTTTGTTTTTTGATGAGCTTGAAGAGGATAACAAATGCTCGGTATAGCTCATCTTCGATGAGTACCTTGATATATGTTTAACGAACCTGAAGAAGGAGGGGTTTGGTCCCATATAGGTCTTGGATTTTGGTCCCATATAGGTCCTTCAATGCATAATTTTACAAGCCCAAAGAAGATAAACTCGATGGTTTTTCATGTTTAGAGAGTCTGAAAAGAACTTAAAGATGACTCCATGGGTGACCTTTAGTAAATTTAGTCTCCCAAGCCCGAAGAAAGTGTAAAAAAATACAAGGGAGAACTCTTCTAGTCATGCTTGACTAGAGTATTCATTTTTTCGTAATTAGTTTCGCGAGGCAAAAAAAGAGATAAACTAGCACTCGAAAGATGCCCTTTCAAACCTTTTAATGAGTTTGAAAGGAAGAAAGCTCACTCGACAATATTTTCATGTTTAGGGAGTCTAAAAAGAGCTCAAAGGAAACTCTAAAGAGTTCCTTTTTCATATAGCTTTTACAAGTCTGAAAAAGAGATAAAGTATACTCGGTAACCTATTCTCATGTATTAATGAGCACGAGAAAGAACAAAGACTAAGCTCGATCTAGAAAAGACTACTACATTACGATGGGAATGACCCCCAAGTGAGGATCAATCCTAGCAACGTGTGTCTCTAGAGGTATTTTTCCCCTAGCATGCATGGTAGAAGCTAGTAGCTTCGCTCCAACATGATGTCCAGAGGCTAGAGACTTGTCCCCCAAGCATCGTTTTCTCCGTCGACTCTTCTTTTTCCTTGTTTAGGCATCTGGCTACTAATATGAATATTTTCACTAGGCGGAGGAAAAGAAGGTTCAAGTATTTGATCCAAAGTGAGACTCGATTCAAATGGAGGGGGGTTTGTTTCATTTTTTAACAAGATTTATAGAGACAATGAACTATGCTCCTAAGCGTATGTTTCATTTTTTAATGAGCTTGACACAATAAAAGAACTATGATCGTAAAGGCCAGGTACTACCAAAGGATCAAGTGATTCTAGGGATTGTTGCACTTGAGTCAAAATCATATTTAATGTGGCAACATGCGGGGTGTCAGGAGAAGGAAAAGGAGAAATCGCCATGAGTGAGGAATCCTTAAGGAGACTTACTCCTACACTCTCATATTCAATACTAGATTGTCTAAAAAAAGGGACATTATTCACTGGGGAATTGTGGAGATTTGGAGTGCAATAGTCAAGTTGGCCAACAATGACAATTTTCCCTTGATGGGGAAATTGTAAAATATTAAATATTGAAGATGAGACAACAATCATCGCATAGAACCAACTACGACCAAGTAACAAATTTTAATCTAGGAGCGCAAGCACTTTGATATTGACCAAAACAATTTTACCCTTTAATGTCACAACGAAAGACTTGAAGAGTCCGTGAGGTTGGAAACCACGTCCATCATACACTTTAAGGGTGGTAGGAGACTGGTTAAGTTTAGGAGAACCACTGGATCTCTATCAAGACAAATACATGACAAAGGTGGAGGCTCCTTCATCCAAAACAGTGCGATGGATGTTCTTTCCAACAACCAAAATTTGAATTTGGAATACTATGTGGTGTGAGAGCCTCTCCTTAAAATAGTCCATATTAAACATAATCATATTTGATTCCTCTAGATCCATAGCTCCAATGGTTGACAACAGGGTTCTACGTTGACTTGGACAGTTCTGTAGAACTTCGAGGGTTGACATAGCACAAGGTTCTTGCACCAAATATTCAACAATATTGTAGTTTTGGGCGGTGCAGACACTTGTATTAAAGGTCGCTTTTCAAATTGTGCCCTTGGGCAGGCACAACACTGCATCTAAAATTGGCTTCTCAATTTGAAGAGGAGTGGATGTGGAGGGTTGATTGGAAGAGTGTCATAAGTATTTGATTGGGTCATTAAATTAACTACCTCCTTACACATAAAGACCTGAGCGACGCTTGAGGAAGCATCCGTATGATAGGAATGACCTGTGTTTCCCCCTTGCAGAGAGGTAGAATTTTGTGCAACCAAATGTTGTTGCTGAACCAGAAAAGGGTTAGTTAACACTGCAGGTAGGGAGGTACCTTTTAGAAAGTTATCAACCTCCTCTCGACGAGGAAAATATTTCATGTAGTGGTCCTTCGTACACATCATGCAAGGAAATTTAGATTTCCTATTTGGTTGAATATCAACAGTATTTGTAGTATCATGTTGATTATAATATTTCTTGGGTTTACCCTTGTTCGTCTTCTTACCTCTAGGTTGTTGATATGAAGTGGATTGAATCACATTCACCTTGGAGGTAAGAGCATGAGCATAAGTAGTTTTGGTGTTCGAAATGGAACCTAGTTCTGGAGTAGGTCTTGTCAGATCATTTGACATATGAGGAACATGGGGGATTGGATTGTAAAGTGTGTCAGATTGGGAATATACCAAGTCCAAATATTGAGCACGACTGATAGCTTACTCCTGAGTAACAACACCTCCCATAGCAACATCTCTGGCGATGGGGGGAAAGAGAAACTTTGTAAACCAATCTGCGACGATTTGGTCCATAATTGGAGCTTTAATCAACCATCTCCACCATCTCCACTCATGAATATGGTTAGATATGTGGGTGGAAGATGATTGTCAGAGTGAGGTCAAAAGCTTTGTACCGGTCTCATACCGTATAGGTAACTAGAAATGCATCAAAAAAGTCATGGCAAGAGAGTTAAAGTCGACAAAGGAGTTACGCGACAACTAAATATACCATTTGGTTGCTGCAACTGTAAGCGTTCTCTAAAAAAGTCTTATATGAATGGAAGCATCCATCAAAGAGTTTGAAGAACCCATAAATGGGAAGTCATAACATGATTGTTAGGATCTTCCGTAGGTTTCCCATCGAATTTTGGGATGTCGGATGGTAATTTGGCAAGGATGGAGGGCCAAAATGGGGCATGTTGAATGGGATCATTTGTCAAATGTGACATATTTGGAATATCCAACGTAGAAAAAACTGGAAGTCATCGATTATTGTGTGGATACTAGTGGTAACCATGTGGAATGGCAAAACCAGTAGGACCATATCCAAGTTTTGGAGAGATGGAAAAACTAGATGGCCATCCCGTGTATGGTGGTTGACCTGAAGGTCCCCCTGTGTACGGTGACTACCTGGGTTGTCCACCCATGTAAGGTGGTTGTCTTTATTATCCACCCATGTATGGTGGTTGTCCTAGTTGTCCACCCATGTACTGTGATTGAACAGATGGACCTCCTACATAATGAGATTGACCTGATAGCCCCCCCATGTATTGTGGTTGTCCCAATGGACCTGCCATATAATTTTTTTGAGGGTTATGTTGTGTTGGAATCATGGGGTTTACAAATTGATATGGGAAATTTCATTGCTGAGGAATGTCCGTCAGATTAGGCTGACCCCCAAAAGGATTTACAACTCCTGGATATGGCTATCTAGGATACAAGCTTTGGCAGTAGGAATAGAAGGACTTGCAGGAGTGACTTGCCTCGAGGATTGTTGATGTTGCAACCACATAGGGGTTTTCCCCACGGCTGAAGGTTTCCCCCTAGTAAAAATTTTCCCTACAACTAAAGGTTTCTCTCCAGCTGAAGGCTGGCCTCCCATTGAATATTGACCTCCAACATAGGGTGTACTCATCTATAAGGTTTGAGATGGAGGCTGAGTAGCTTGTGTAACCGTGGTTGTGTGAACGACTTGATTGTCGACCATCTAACCAATGGGACGACCAAGTAGAGCACTTGGTGTGTGCATGTGTGGAAATAGTGAAGCAAGAATATTACCTGACCCATGTGCGAAGGGAGATGTATTCATGAGTGGTTGTGTCGGGCTTACCTGGGTCACTGATGTTCCCAGTAAAGAAGAATCACCAATAGTATCAAATACAAGAGTTGTAGATAAAGATAAATTCCCAAGTTCTTCAGGAAAACCAAAAATCGGTTGATTCGTGCCAAAATATCACCTAGTGGCTGAATCAGATGGTAAATTGTAAGAAGCATCAACATCAAGAAATGTCGATGATGACATTTCAACAAGTAATGGGCCATGTGGATCAATGATAGGAGGATTTACAGGGAGGACAATTCCTTCTACAAAGGTTGTAACAGGTTCTTCTTCATGATGGTCACTTCCGACAGCTACACTCCCAACTTCAGAATGCATTTCCTTGTTAATAACTCCTTCATTGGAAGGATAGTTTTGATGTTCGTAAATTTCAGGATCTAGACCTTGCATGTTGTGAGATATTCCTAAGGCCAACTACGAACTATAAGAGAAACAAACCTCCTAACAAAAATCTATAGGAAACCAACCAAACAAACAATAGATAAAGGATCTTTCGAAGACGAGATATCAAGCCGCCAATGAAGAAATGAGAAGCAGTTAACTGAACCTCCATGTAACATCCCTTCTTGGTGCAAGAAACCCTTGCTTTCGTGGGATCAACCTCCAAGGGTATTGAAAGTATGATATGACGTCTATCCCAGGTACCATGGGAATCCCCCCACAATCACCTCTGTAGATACTTAGGAAAGGCCACTAAGGTTACCAACTCGTAGTTAGCCTCTGGGCGGGTACTGTTGACAGTGGGGACCAAACGTATGGGATTTTCAACAACATAGGTATTCTAACAGAGGACGAACACCTTCAATAACCACTCACATAACCATATCAAAGATAAATGCCGATATTTTGACATGGTAAAACCCCTACAAGGAAACATCCACGACCCCAGCCAATGCGACCACTTGGAGCAGTTTATTAATGCAAAAGAAAAAGATTACAGAGAGATTTTACAAGAGAGTTTCTCACAATCGATCATTGACAAATGACCCTCCATGCTCTTTAAATAAAGATTACGGACCAATCAAGTGTTAAGCCATGGATCAATGGCCGTTAATATAGAGGAGAATATGAACCGTCAGATTACTCTATGTTGGGAACATATCGTGACCGTCATATTTCCTAACTATAAATTCATACTAATGCATACTAAAGAAACACACTAAGAAACACACTTTTATGTAACGATACATTAGACCAAGTAGATCTTAACTAACTCCTAAGTGTCTAAATATCCCAAAATCCCCCCTTAAGAACAACTTGGGATAGGATTGAAGGATTTACAATAGTGACACAATAAGAAAAGGAAGGAGGCATTAGAGCCTATCCCCCCTTAATGACAACTTCCTGAACTCCTAACATAGATCAAAGTTTGGAAAAATTTGCTTTTGTAAGAGATTTTGTGAAAATGTTTGCAACTTGATCTTCTGTAGGGCAAAATAACACTTCAATAACTTGAGCATGAATGAGCTTTCTGATGAAGTGCATGTGTAGTTCGATGTGCTTGCTGCGCTGATGTTGAACTGGGTCTTTGGCAAGCTTGATGGCACTCTTATTGTCACACCAAAGGCTTTTCGGATGATGCTGCTGAAATCCAAACTCTGAAAGGATATGTCGAAGCCACAAGGCTTCATGACTTGCATTTACCGCTGCTCGATACTCTACTTCTGTTGAAAAAAGTGAAATAACATGTTGTTTCTTACAGACCCAAGTGATAGTTCCTGAACCAAGGCTAAAAACATAACTTGTAGTAGAATTTTGTTCATCAGGGTCACCGACCCAATCTAAATCAGTGAAAACAACCAATAAAGGAGTCCCCCCTGAACTATAATGTATCCCAAATTGAACTGTACCACAGACATAGTGAAGTATCATTTTAGCTGCTTTCCAATGGCTTTCATGGGGTGTTTGCATATACCGAGCAAAAATACCAACAACAAAGGAAATATTAGGACGAGTATGAGTCAAATATAAGAGGCTACCAACTAACTGACGGTACAGGGTGGCATCAACTTCGGGAGAAGTACAGGTGGCAGTAAGCTTGAATCCAGACTGGAAGGGAGAAGGGGATGGTTTACAATCATCCATGTGAAAGTGACGAAGAAGGTCACAAGAATACTTAGATTGAGAAAGAAAAATTCTTTCATGGGTTTGCAAAACTTGGAGGCCAAGGAAATAGTGCAAAAAACCTAAGTCTGTCATTTCAAATTTCTTCTTAAGGCTGGTTTTCACATGGTTTAAAAGTTTTGAGTCGCTACCAGTAAGGATAAGGTCATCAACATAAAGGACAAKGATTATGAGATGGMTTCCTATGTTCTTGGTATAGACATTAGGAACATAATGACATCTAGAGAATTTGGTATTAATAAGAAAGTTGTCCATTTTGGCATACCAAACTCRGGGAGCTTGCTTAAGACCATAAAGAGATTTCTTAAGGCGACAAACAAGGCTAGAGTCATTATGGACATAGCCATGAGGTTGTTCCATGTAGATTTCTTCTTGCAAATCAACATGCAAGAAGGCCGATTTAACATCCATTTGATGGACCTCCCATTTATGTGAGGCAACAAGGGAAAGAACAAGGTAGATGGAATTCATTTTGGCTACAGGGGTAAAGGTTTCATTATAGTCAATTCCTTCAAATTGGGAAAATCCTTTGGAAACTAACCGAGCTTTGTGTCTTTCAACACTTCCATCTGATGCATAATTAGTTCTGTAGACCCATTTACATATGACAAGTTTTCTTCATTTTGGAAGAGGTACAAGATCCCAGGTATCGTTGGCCATTAAAGAACAATACTCTTCATTCATTGTTGTATCCCAATCTGGATGACTTGAAGATTTTGCAAATGTCTCTAGATCACGAGTCTCTGAAACTTGAGCCAAAAGAGAAGAGGCTAGTTGGAACTATGAATGTGTCTGACGCTGATTTGAAGGATCATTGACAATATCACCAACTGCTTCTCGTGTTGAACAGACCCATCTAGGAAGCTGTAGAGCTGGTGCTTGTTCAGGTTCAAAGGACTCATCTGGAGGAAGGTGAGCAGGTGGAGGTGGATTTTCATCCTCACTATCATCATCTGAAGAAGAAACCATAATAGGAACAGAAGAAGGCACAAACGTCGAAGATGGCTCACAGGCCGAAGAAGGCACAAACGCCGAAGATGGCTCGCATGCCGAAGAAGGCACAATCGTCAAATTAGGCTCGTAGGCCAAGATATTTTCATCAAATTTAACATCTCTTCTAATAATAATTTCATTACATTGTGGTTGAAGAAGTCTATAACCTTTGACATCTTTAGAATAACCAACAAATATACAGTTCTCACTTTTAGGCTGCAATGCTTTCCTTTTCTCATCAGGAATGTGAGCCCATGCTATACTGCCAAATACACGGAAATGACTTACATTTGGTTTAATTTTAGTCCAATCTTCTTTCAATGTTATATTTCTAAGAGAATTTGCGGGAGTGCGATTTACCATGTAATTTGCACAGTTGATTGCTTTCGCCCAATACTTTAGACTTAATCCCTTAGATTATATCATACAATTAGCCATTTCTTTTAATGTGCGGTTCTTTCTCTCAACAACACCATTTTGTTGTGGTGTATATGGAACAATGTGTTGCATTTGAATGCCCTGTGTAGTGAAGTAACTTGTAAAATTATTGTTCACATATTCACCTCCATTATCTATTCTTAACTTTTGAATGTGATGTCCAGATTGCATTTCTACAAGGGCCTTGTAGGCCAAAAACTTGTCAAAAACTTCGCTCTTAATTTTTAAGGAGTAAACCCAAGTACGTCTAGAAAATTCATCAATGAAAGTTAAGAAATACTTACACCCAGAAAAATAAGGAGAAGAAAGTGGACCACACAGATCATCGTGAACAAGCTGCAAAGGGTCGGAGGTGTGCCAAGAGGCACATTTGTCAAAACTGTTCGAATGAGGTTTGTCAAGAACACAACCGACACAAACACCATCTCTATATGAAACAAGAGGAAGGCCAATCACCATCTGTTGATTACATAGTTGTTTCAATGAGCGATAGTTTAGATGACCAAACCGTTCATGCCAAAGGTTGCTCAAGTCATTGCTATGAGAAACAAAAACTGATGAAAAAGATGACGACCCAAAGTGATCAAACTTGTACAATATGGTAATATCATCAACAATTCCAGTTGCAAGAACATGCTCAAGATATTTTATATCCTTGATTACAACTTGGTGAGGTGAAAACTCTACTCTTTTACCTTCACCTAAATGAGTGATTTGATATACTGATAGAAGGTTACAAGAAAGACTTGGAACACATAATACATCATTGAAATGACCGTTTTCTACTTGAACTGTTCCAGATACTTCAACACTAAGAGATCTATCATCACCAACAAATATTTTCTTGGTGTTACATTCATTTAGAGCAACAAATATGTCTTTATCCTTAGCCATATGATAAGATGCTCCAGAATAAATAAGCCACTCATCAAAAGAAGAAGTAGAAGTTGTATTGAAGGAGAAACCATAAGCAAAAAGTGCATGTCCATGAGAAGAAGAAGAAGAAGTAGAATCAATACTGATGTTGTGCTTCTTCATCGCTGCTTCTAAAGCTTCCATCTTCTTGAAACATTTGGACTCATCATGACGATCTTTATCACAAAGTTGCAATGTATGTCAATCTTATTACTTTTATATTTTGCTCCTTTGTCACCATTAGGAGAGGGGAAGCTATTTGAGTGGGTTTGGGACCCTTATATTGCTTGTTGTTGTGGTGAGGATGTTGCTTCTTGGGATTCTTGGGTTTATATTTATGATGGACGACTAAGGCTTTGATAGAGGTACCTGCAGTGTTTATTAGTCCAAGTTGTACAAACTTATCTTGCTCTCTAATCAAAGCATCACAAAAGTTCTCAAGACTGGGTTTTTTATAAGCTGTCCCTAGAGTCCGTTGCATGGCATAGAAGGTAGATACAAACATAGAATATGGACTACCTAGCTTAGAAAGAATAAGATAGATGCAACAATCTTTTTCTATCTTTATCTTACATTCTTCACATAAAGTCTTGAGTGTTTTAAACTTAGATAGATAGTCTTTAATGCAAGAAAAATCACTTGGACTTAAAGTCAGTAGTTGATTTTCTAAATGTTTTGCTCGAATAATATTGTGTTTACCAAACACAGATTCAATCTTGTCCCATGATTCTTTGGGTTGATCAATTGATTGAAGGTGGAACCTTAAATTAGGAGAGATGGACATTCCAATTAATACATGTGCTTCTTCATTCCTATTATCCCATTTGACTTTCTTATCAACATCAATGGGTGTTGTTTTCTTTCCCAAGGTAATCTGGTACAAGCCTTTACTTCTTAATAAATCCTCCATATGGGATTTCCATTGGAAGTAGTTGGTGCTGGTAAGCAAGAGATTACTTGTAGAAGCCATATTAAATATGCAGATAATATGGATTTAAAAACTGAAATTGATGATCTGGATGGAAAGATCTCGAAAAGTTAGGCAGTTTAAAAAAAATATGGCACTGAAAACAGACTTCGGATGCGAGAGTTATTCCCTTTTTAAAAAAAACATAAATGGTAACCAAAGGACCATGTGGTGGTGTAAGTTGCTTTATGAAGTGACCCACTTTTATAAAGAGAAGTGGGGATCACTTTTACAAAGAAGTTACTTTATAAAAGAACAACTGCATGCAAAATAAATAACTCTAAAATAAAATATTAAAGCTACGTAATAGTGATTCACTTTTATACTTGAAGTGAAATACACTTTACAATTTTAGCATGAACTTAAAAAAAAAAAAAAAGTAACAAAAGAGAGACTTGAACTCAAGACCTCTTACTCAATAAGGCAACTTTTAACCAAATGGTCTAAAAAAAAATATTGTATTGTTTAGCAAGATGATTGTTGTTGTTGTTGTTGAAGACAACCTTGGAGAGCGTGCTTTTTTTCACACAAGAAAAAAATTTCGCTTCTCGATGAAAACAAGGGTTAGATCTCGGTTAGCTTACCCGAAAGATGCACCTTTTCCTATCTGTTTCTGATTTTTCGAGATCACATAGGGCGCAAATAAAAGAGAGTATGTAGATCTAAAACAGTAGAAACCCAGAAATAAATAATATAAACCGAAATAAAACCATAATAATACTCTGCAAAAATTTAAAAAATGCGTATGCAGGCTTTATACCTYCGGATTTGATTGAAATGGTTGTATCTTGGGAAAACGGAAACCTTTTTGAGTGAAATGAAAAGTGTTCCTCATTGAAACAAATGCTTTGGATGTAGTGGACCAGTCCTTTCAGCCTAGAAATGTATTAAAATGACAGAAAATGGAGATGAGGCAACTTGGCTTCACGATCTCGATCTACAATAGGAGTGGGTCTTCAAACAGGCTTTGATACCATGTTCGACAACACATGCATTCCAAAAGAGGATGAACACCTTTAGTAATCACTCACATAATCAGATCAAATATCAACACACCAATGTTTTGACATGGTAAAACCCCTACGGGGAAACATCCACGGCCCCAACCAACGCGACCACTTGGAGCAGTTTATTAATGCAAAATAAAAAGATTACAAAGATATTTTACAAGAGAGTTTCTCACAATCGATCATTGGAAAATGACCCTCCATTCTATTTAAATAGAGATCATGGAACAATAGAGTGTTAAGCCACAGATCAATGGTCGTTAATATTGAGGAGAATATGAACCGTCAGATCACTCTATGTCGAGAACATATTGTGACCGTCGAATTTCCTAACTACAAATTCATACTAATGCATACTAAAGAAACACATGAAGAAACAAACTTTTACCTAATGACACATTAGACCAAGTAGTTCTTAACTAATTCCTAAGTGTCTAAATATCCTAACAATCCACCAATGAAGAAATGAGAAGCAATTACCCGGACCTCCACGTAACAACCCTTCTCGGTGCAAGCAACCCTCACTTTCGTGGGATCAAACTCCAAGGGTATTGAAAGTATGATATGATGTTTACCCTAGGTACTATGGGAATCCCCCCATAGTCACCTCTGTAGATACCTAGGAAAGGCCACTAAGGTTACCAACTCGCAGTTAGCCTCTAGGCGGGTATTGTCGACAATGGGGATCAAATGTATGGGAATGATATCAAAGTTCAAAATTATTCAAGAGAACTGAAGAAAAGTGGACTGGTAATACTCTTGAGGACCCCGAATGGATTTGGGATTCACAAAGCACCGAGACCAAATGAAAACAATGGTTTCTCAAGAAAAACCCCCAATATACGCTCTTTCTAGTACGATTGGTCAAGCTTTAGAGGGGCAATCTCCGTTGCTTTTCCGCACACGGCCTTGTGTTTAGCCCTTGTGTTAGAGGGGTTTCCCAACTATCCTTATACAAAAATTGGAGTTGTTCACTCTTTAGTGTTCTACAGTCTGTTTAGTAGTCTTGAACGATTTACTCACTTTTCCTAGTCCAAAGACCCCAATCCTGTTCTACTGTTGATGTGCTAAAAACCAAAAAATGTCTAGTGTATTTTATTAGCGAGTGGTTGATTTTAATGGATTTGTACTCATAAGGTTCACGGAGATGAAACTAATCATGTGTAAGACTCGACTCCAATAGAATGCAAAATAATGATATGCAAGTCTTTCTTTTCGATGAATTCTATTTATGGTAAGGAGAAGCATCTTATTCTTCTTAATACAAGAAAGTACTCAAAATTTATGCAACTTTTCAATTTATAGGAGCAAGATGATGGAAAACTACCTGAAAAATGTTTCTGAAATCCAAATGCACATGCAAAACTATCTGATTCAAATGTGTACCAAAACAATTTTCCTAAATAATGCAAACAAATTCTTTGTTCGATTATGTATGCAATGAGATATGCAAAATTTTATGCTTCTTAACTTTCAAGTGAAATGAAAGAGACCAATATTTGACACAAAGAAAGGTGAGGCAAAAAGGAAACCAAACAAAGTGCACTAAAAAAACTGATAAGAACTGAAAGAAATCAAGTATAAGAATGGACTTCACAACTTGTTCAATCAAGAACTCAAAGATATAAAAGAGAAAGAAGACAAACACTCTTGAAAATCCTAAGAAATGAGTAGCAATAACTTAGTATTCAAGGCTGGGTTGCGTTAAACAAGAGAGTCATGATCATTCAAAAAGCGAGATGTTTCAACAAAGACAAAAAGGGCTCAATACCAAACAACCTTTGCTAAATCTAGTTGATGAAAACTTCCAAACAGTCAAGCAATCCAGAAACTTTGCGAGATGAAGATCAGAGAACTGAAAGGTAGGATTAACTAAGGGATCTTGTTAACCCAAGGGGACCATAATAATTTCACAAATTGGAGAAGTTTGAAAACTCAGAGAAGGAAACGAAACGAGTGATGAATGTCAATTTATGAATCAAAACAAAGTCAAAGACTAACCAAAAGACTATGGGCTAAAAGCCTCTTAACAACAGACTGAGAAAAACAAAGAAAAACGTCACGAAACCACTTAAAAGGAGAGACTGGTAACCATGTTACCAAAGGGACAGAGCAATGTGGCGCTCCCTAGAAGACAAAACAAGAGTGCTAGTAAGGCTAGTGGTGCCCTGGTAGCCACTGTGGGGGAGTGTTGGTCCTAAAAGTGCTTGAAAAAAGAACAAAAAACTTAAACTCAATAGAGACTTAGTCAATGAATCTCTAAAATATTCAATCAAGAAGAGGGAAGAGGAAATGAATCAGAATCAAGCATCAAACAAACAAGATCTAATCATAAACAAAGATTTTAGACGAATCAAAGGAAAGACAAGTCAAAGCCCATTCCCCAGTGGAGTCACCATTTTTCTGTTATGAGAAATCTTACCCTGTGGACAAGTTAAGCTCCCCTTTGGACCAAGACCCCTTATTTGGTCCAAAGATAGAAGTAAACAAATGGTTGCTATTTTCCTTATAGATATATTTCATTAACCTATATATAGAAGGAGGGTAGCTTACATGTTTCTCGAAGTTTGTCCTCATCGCTCCGTCATTTTTCTTCGCTGCTCCAATTCCTTCAGGAATCAAAGAGACATGCAAAATAATGGAAAACCTTTCTACTTCTACTATATTTCATTATATAAAAACCATATCTATCTGTACCTGATTTGACTTAAGCATAGATATTACAATGGGAAACATAATGAAAGGAATAGGCCAAATTAATATTAAATGGAAAACCAAAATAAGGCATGTACAAATCAAGTTGATGTCGCCGCAATATTCTCCAATATCTCCTCGCCCATCCCTTGCATGAAAGTCTTGAGATCAAAATATTGATGCTTCAATGGATTTTCCTCTCTCAGGATCAAAGGTTTGACACTTGGAATCTTCCTCCTTTTTACCTTGTAAATGCCTTCAATTTATAGGATTGGGAGGCTCAACCACCATGGCCTATTTAGGGAAGTGGTTGAGGATATGGATGCATGAGTTGGGATTTGATCCTAAGATATATCCATAGAATATGATTCAAGCAAAACCAACCTCATCTCTTCAAATCCGTCCCTTAGGAAAAGGTGGGATTCTCCATATTTTCCTCTAACCAAAGTGGTGCTCCCCCTAATTTAGAGACAGGGAAAAAATGGCGCTCCCTTAACATGGAAAGGGGATGATCAATGCTCCCTATACATGGACAAGGGGGCGCCACCCTTCATAAATGCCCAAACAGTGGTCGAATTTTCAAGTAAAAAGCATGTTTCTGACCTTGAAATGATGGGTTTCTTCCTCCAGCTTGACTTAGGGATCATGGAAAATGTTTTTCATGGTGTCAACGAGTTGCAACACTTGGAAAAGTGCATGCAACATTTAGTAATTTGCATACAACACTTGAAAAAGTGCATGTGACACTTAACAAGGTGCAGACAACACTTTGTGACACTTGCAACACTTAGGGTGCGACACTTAAGTGTTTAATTTTGATGTGTAACAGTAGGTCCCTAGTACGCCCTCCCCCTTCAAAAGTAGTATTGTTCTGAAGGCTAAAGATAAGGTAATTGTTGTATAATTGTGGTTGGTTTCCATGTTCACTGGTGCAATTGACACTCTCCGGTGTCCAATACTACTTTTACATAAAGTTCTGGTAAGTTGGTTTGCACCTTGAACTTCTATCCCATGCCCTTCTTGAGACAAGACACATGAAATATTGGATGAATCTTGGAGTGGGATGGAAGAGAAAGTTGTAGGTAACTTGTCAAATGTGTTGGATGATATCGTAGGTTCCATAGAAATTTGGTGCTAATTTATGAGGTGTTTTGTCTTTGTGTGATGTTTGTTTATAAGGTTGAAGGCGAAGAAACACCCGATCCCCTACTAAAAAATAATGTTTTGAGCAATGTTGGTCCACTTATCGCTTCATTCTATTTTGAGCCATAACTAAATAGTCCTTTAGTATGTGGAGAATGGTTTCTCTAGTGTGGACTGTGTGATCCACTACTTGAACCTTGCAAGTTCCTGGTAAATATGAAGTGACTGACAATGTTTTTGGAAATAAGCAACTTTATAGGGGGTCATCTTGGTAGCTCCATGATAAGAGGTGTTGTACCACCATTCTGCGAGGGGAAGTCATTGTGCCCATTAGTGTGTTTTTTTAAAGGCAAAGCATCTCAATTAGGTTTCTAGGCACTTGTTGACCACTTTAGTTTGGCCATCTATTTTGGGGTGATATGAAATGCTCATTTTCAACTGGGTTTCCAATAGTTTAAACAAATCTTGCCAAAATTTACTCATGAAGGTAGTGTAACACCCTATTTCCCCCCATGATTGTAATCATATTTAAGACTTCATGTATTGTGATTAATGAAGCATGTAATTGTGTTTATGATTAATGAAAACACTAGACAATTGACTGAGAAGGAAGCCTTGCAGTATTGGCCATGATACCACGAGTGGGACTTGTGAGGTGGAACTGGGCAGTTTTAATGAAGAATATAGGAAGCTCACCCAACACTCCAGCCTGCACCGACATGAATTGAATGCATAACATGTCCAATGTACCCTAGTGATCTTAACCACAAGGAACCATTTATGACATCCAGATCGGGTAGTTGAGCTGTTATGACTACCTTCAGATTTAGTACTTGGAAGAGTGAAGGGTCAACTATTGCATAATCCAGGAGTACATAGGGATTTTACCCTTCAATTTGGGAGCTTGACCCAGAGTGTACTTCTGACACAAGTTAGTGTGTGGATCTCGGGGAATAAAGAGAATGTCCCAACAAGGAAAAAAGAATAAGGAGGAAGAGGGAAAAAATGGAAGGAGGACATGTAGATGGAGAGAGATTGGACACACACATACATAAAAATTCCCACACGTAGAGGAACATAGAACAAACTCACACATAGAGATGAGTTGTAGACTCACAAAAAAAGGTGATGTGAATGGGCATTATAGTTCACAAACACAACTCTAAGCAATAAAAAGAAACTGGGAAGTTTTCCTAAGGAAAATAGAAAACTTGCCCAAGATTTGAAGGGTTACCCTAGAATAGAGAAGACTTGTATCCAGGCTGGAGCAATAGAGGGGTGCCACTTAGTACTTAGTGGAAAGAAACCAACATTGTTAAGGGGAGGATGTTGAGGGAATGTGTAGTAGATAAGGGACTCCTTTGTGTAGAGGAAATCTAGTTGGGAAGGTTCCCGATAAACTCGTGGAGGCTGTGAGCTCAATGGGAAGAGGAAAACTTCTATTGTTGCCAGTGGAGTGAAGGAGAGTAACCTTCCTAATCCATTCTTTAACTTAGGAATCAATTGAGAGATTCCCCTAGTGGTATCATGGCCTGACAAATGGGTGGAATGCTATAGAAATCCCGAGAGAAAGCCAAAGTCATATATCTATCAGTGTTGAAGCCAATGGACTTTGAACTATTGGATATGGAATGATCCATCCCACATAAGGAATCTAGTTGAACCAGTGTGCTAGTTAAATACCGAGCATTTATGAGATATGAATGATATATGACCATTGGATGTGGGGACTCGAGGATCATTGGATCCATCGAAGAATTTTCATTGGGAAGATCCATTCAAGGATTCTTTTGATTGTGGAGAATGGGAACTTTTCGATGGTGAATGCCTGAGAATTTGTAGACCATTGATCTGAGGGCAAGGAGTCTCGATACGATCACAGTCGTAGATTTTTTGTAGACCCCACTAGTTAAAGTGTTAATAAGAGAATGAGTAAGGCATTATTCGTCGCGTAGTTTGAGGTGTCAAGTAGATCAGGATCATTGATTCCCAAGCCAAAAGACCGTTGGATCTGTCAGGAGTAGAGTTGTTGGGGAAGTTTGATCAGGAACAAAATGTGGGTTGTGCAACCTGCCTTCCCTATGGAAAAGAAACCTAAATCACCACTGACTATTGATTTGGTTGGGTTGAGTGAGTCAGAGCCGTCCGATCATGAATTCTCATCCCTTGGTTTTTGTAGTAGCATGCCAACACATAATTTTTGGGAAGAAAGGGTGACGAGTTTGTGGATTCGTCACTACTACATGTAGTGTAGAGGAAGGAGAAGAAGTACTCACGCATGACACAATGGAAAAAGTTTGCTTAATGGGTGCAAACCCGAGACTAGAAGTTTAGTGAAGAGGAATTTTTGACATCCCACTATCCTAAGAGGTTTTAGGTGGTCGAGAGTGATACAGAGTGGTATCAGAGTAGAGTTCAAACTCTAGGAATGAATGGGTCACCAAGGCCGCATGATTGTTCGAGAAAATTTTATATGATAGAAGTGTATGCTCTATTTTTGAATGATTTAACTATGTTAATTAAACACTGACAACAATTTTGAGTAGGACTGATGGACATAAGTGGAATCCTAGTTTGGGATTTCCAAAGTGAATTGGTGTTTGACAAGGCCATGAATTTATGCCAATAATTTTTAATGTAAATGGCTAATAGTGTTTCATTGTTTCAACATGTAGGATTAATAAAAAGGAGTAGAGGTGAATGGTGAACATAGTATGGAGGACACCTCACAATTCCAAGATGGATATTCTGATCGTAGGAGGGTAAGAGAAACCCCTCTAGATTTGGTGGCCATGGTAAGGAATTTGAAGGCGGATAATGAAAGGATCACAAAAGCTCAAGCTGAGAAAACATAGTTGAATGCAATGTTACTGTAGATTTTATCGGACAAATCAGTAAGTGCGGACACAAACTAATCTCCCTAACTTACACAGGAAGCTAGAACAAAACAAGATAGATTACAAACTTCACCTTAGACTTCATTGACATATAAACTAGTTTAGAGAGGTACAAGTGACATACCCTTTAAATGACGCTTGATCCTCGCTACTGTCATCCTTGTAACTCCTTATTTGAGTTTGTTGTATGGTGAACCTATTTAAGAAGCACAAACCAACAAAGAGAGAGATAACAAAGATATATATATTCCAATGAATTCTATGTATAAGATCAAGGAGTTATACAATAAAAGCCAAGACATCTTTATAGTGAAGAAATGTATTCCTGCATTATATCAAATGGAAAGTGGAGAATACAACCCATGCCTTGATGTTGCAAGGTCCCTTTAAATGGCTCTTTGCTCCAACACACACACCTTTGCTCCAATTCCTTTGATGAAGAAGATCCACAATATGAATTAGAGAACTAAAGCAAATCTATCTCAAGTATAATCTATAGTAGAACTCTTCATGCATATGCAAGCCCTTGCAAACCTTATCATTTTCCATAAGAGATCCCTCTTTATATAGGGTGAAAGAGGAATGGATGAGGAGATTAGGATGATCCCACTAAATTAGAGAAGTGAGTAAGATCCAAACCGATCGAAGGTCACCTCATCTTCTAGAAGATTCCCTTCTAGAACATTCGTGAATTTTGACTTTTCCTTTGCTTAAGCATCGTCACACCCTATACAAAGGAAACCTGCGACGACGCCGCAGTCCATATTTGGTGCAGATTGCGACGATCATGCATTGTCACACCCCATTCATAGAGCAGGGTGCGACGACCTTCCTTGTCATAGTTTGTGAGAGAGGAAAAACAAACCACTTTTCTCATGGACAAAGTCTCTTTTAATATTTTCAGGGAACATGGAAATGAATTAAGCACATGTCGTGTTAGTTGTGGAGCCTGATTATATTCCTGATTTAGAGGTCCTTTCTTTCAGCCTTTTTTATACCCCATAAAGACTTTACACCCCAAAAGTATGTACACTCTTCCACGCGGGGGAGTGCAGAGGGGGGGTACCCCCTCTGCGGGGTCCGGGGGGGCTATCCCCTCGGCTGGGGGTTTCGGGGGAAAGCGGGCCCCCGAAGGAAAAATTTACTTGTAAATGTATATTGTAAGTTCATTGTAAATCTGGACTGTTCATTATAAGGTCACAAATCTAATAGTATAAATTATGTTAGGGTTTTTTCTCCCTAGAAGGCAACCCTCTGTTATGAGGGAAATGTATTGCGGCTATGAATTATGGCGAGTACTGTATTCTGAGAGAGGAGACTGTGAGAGAAGGAAGAGGAATTTACAACGAGTTTTGTTGTAGGTTGTATCCCTTCATTTGCTGGATAATAATAAAGGAAGGACTTGGAAATTTCTCTAGTGGACGTAGCCCACACTGGGTGAACCACGCAATTCTATGTCTCTATTGTATTGTGTATCTTCTGTGTTTTGTTTCCGCATTTGTTTTATTTTATTTCTCCGCAGTCCTGTTTTTCTAACAATTGGTATTAGAGCGAAAGGTAACTCGCAGGAAAAGAGGGTTCCTGGTTCGAGTTGGAGCAATGTCGAAATATGGAAAGTTTAGGGTCGAGAAATTTAATGGCCAAAACTACCAGTTATGGAAGATGCAGATGGAAGATTATTTATATCATAAGGATCTATTCCTACCATTGGGCGGAGTAGAAAAGAAGCCAACGGCCATGAAGGACGAAGAATGGGAGATTCTTGACAGAAAGGCTCTAGGAATGATACGGCTAAGCTTGGAAACGTTGATGCCTTTCAATATTTCGAAAGAAAAGACAACGAAGGATCTGATGGATGCATTGGCTAAACTGTATGAAAAACCCTCGGCGTCCAATAAGGTATTTCTAATGAAGAGATTATTTAATATGAAGATGCCAGAAGGTGGGTTTGTTGCAAATCATTTAAATGAATTTAATACAGTTACTAATCAACTAAGTTCTGTAAAAGTGGACTTTGATGATGAGGTTAGGGCTCTTCTAATCTTGTGCTCATTGCCAGAAAGATGGAACGGATTGGTCATGGTTGTAAGTAACTTTTCTCTGGTTCAAATACTTTAAAATTTGATGATGTTGTTGGTGTTATCCTTAGTGAGGAAATGCGACAGAAAATCACAGGTGAGACATCAGGTAATGCATTGAACATAAAGAACAGGGGAAGACAAAAGGATAGAGGAAAGGGCTCAGGGAACCGCGGGAATTCTAGGAAGGGAAGATCCAAATCCAGACTTGGAAAGATAGAGTGCTAGAATTGTGGGAAGAAAGGACATCTGAAGAAAGACTGCAGAGCTCCAAAGAAACAAAGAGATGGACAACAGTAGAGAAATCATGAAGCAAATGTAATAGGTGATGTGTTACAAGATGCTTTGATTATTTCTGTAGATAATATTTCCGAGTCTTGGGTAGTAGATCCAGGGGCTTCATTTCATGCCACACCCCATAGGAAACATTTTCTAGATTATGCTCAAGGTGATTTTGGACAGGTTCATTTGGGTGATGATGCACCATCCAAAATTGTTGGAATGGGAAAGGTAAAAATAAAGCAATGCAATGGAAACCAATGGTTGTTGAAAGAGGTAAGACATATTCCAGATTTGAGGAAAAATCTAATTTCAACAGGGCAGTTGGCAAGTGAAGGTTGTGTATCCATATTTACAGATAAGATGTGGAAGGTCATCAAAGGATCATTGGTGATAGCAAAAGGAGAGAAGGTAGGTACATTGTATTTATGTACTGGTAATACTGACTCTTCTATATTTTTAGCTTCTACAGGAGTGGATACAACACTTTGGCATCATAGGCTAGGACACATGAGTGAGAAGGGTATGCAGATACTTCACAAAATAAATTTGCTACCAGATCTTAAACAAATTGATTTGGACTTCTGTGAGCATTGTGTTTATGGAAAACAGAGGAGAGTCAGATTTCTCAGAGTCGGAAAAGAAAAGAAGAATGAAAGGTTAGAGCTTGTGCATATAGATGTATGGGGACCAAATCAGGTATCATCTCTTGGTGGATCTCGTTATTATGTTACTTTTATTGATGATGCAACTAGAAAAACTTGGGTTTATNAATGAGAAGGTCATGTACAAAGATCAATTGCAGGGAAAGAAACAGGAAGAAGAAAAACAAGAATACATAGTGCTTGATGAGATCACTGAAAAAGAAATTCCAAAGGAACCTGAAAATCAAAATGTACAACAACAGGAGCAAGAGGTACCTCAAACACCTGCAAGTGTTGTTATAAGATCTACCAGGTTAAGTATACCCCCTGAATGATACTCTCCTTCATTGTATTATTTATTGTTGACTGATTCTGGTGAACCAGAATGTTATGAAGAGGCAATGCATGTAGACAACAAAAAGAAGTGGGAGCAAGTCATGAAAGAGAAAATGGATTCCTTGGCAAATAACCAGACTTGGGACTTGGTTCAGTTGCCTGCAGGAAAAAGAGCATTGCAGAATAAATGGGTTTACAAGTTGAAGGAAGAATATGGAGGAGAAAAATGGTACAAGGCTAGACTTGTTGTAAAGGGGTTTGCACAAAGAAAGGTATAGATTTTGATGAAATATTTTCTCCTGTTGTTAAAATGACTTCCATTAGGACTATTTTAAGTCTTGTGGCAGTAGAAGATTTGCATCTTGAATAGTTAGATTGAAAAACAACTTTTCTCCATGGGGATTTGGAGGAAGAGATTTATATGCAGCAGCCACAGGGGTATGAGGTCAAAGGGAAGGAAAATTTGGTATGAAGGTTGAAGAAGAGCTTGTATGGCCTAAAGCAAGCTCCAAGGCAGTGGTATTTGAAGTTTGACAGGTTTATGACAGAATAGGGTTATAGTAGATGTCATTTCGATCACTGTGTTTATTTTAAAAGGCTCGAAAATGGAAGCTATATTATCTTGCTATTGTATGTAGA
This sequence comes from Picea engelmannii, assembly GCA_009831015.1. NCBI lineage: Eukaryota > Viridiplantae > Streptophyta > Pinopsida > Pinales > Pinaceae > Picea > Picea engelmannii. The sequence continues at coordinate 534,321 of ML786411.1, read as the reverse complement.
TGACATGCTTGTTGCAGGGTTTAATATGATCAAGAAGAAATTAGCCAATTCATTTGCGATGAAGGATTTGGATGCTGCAAAGAAAATCCTTGGCATGAGAATAACAAGAGATAGGAAAAATCGCAAATTGACATTGTCTTAGGGTGAGTACACAGAGAAGGTGTTGGAGAGGTTTAGAATGCATAATGAAAAACTAGCTAGTACACCTTTGGCCAGCCATTTCAAATTAACTAAGGAAATGTGTCCCAAGACACAGGAGGAGATAAAATACATGTCCAGGGTCTCTTATTCATCAACAATTGGTAGCTTGATGTATGCAATGGTTTGCAAAAGACCAGATATTGCACATGCAGTGGGAGTTGTGAGAAGGTATATGAACAATCCAGGTAAAGAACATTGGGAGGCAGTAAAGTGGATTCTCAGGTATTTGAGAGTTACTGCTACTCATGCATTATGTTTTGGACGTTCAGACACTTTTCTATAGGGATATGTTGATTCAGATATGGCAGGTTATAAAGACAACAGGAGGAGCACCATAGGGTATGTTTTTAGTATAGGTGGAACAATAGTATGTTGGATTTCGAAACTGCAAAAGGTTGTTGCACTTTCAACAACAGAGGCAGAGTATGTTGCTGCTATAGAGGCTAGTAAAGAGATGATTTGGTTACAAAGGTTTATGGAGGAATTGGGAAAGAAGCATGAGAATAACATGTTGTACTATGACAATGAGAGTGCAATTCATCTTGCAAAGAACTCAACCTTCCATTCGAAGACTAGGAATATATAGTTGAGGTACCACTTCATACGTTCCATCTTGGAAGATGGACATTTGAAGTTAGAAAACATACACACTAGCCAAAATCCTACAGACATGTTAACAAAGGGAGTAACCAGAGAGAAATTGAGTTCCTGCTCAGTTTCAATTGGTCTTCAAGAATGAAGATGAAGATGAGAAATTTTCCAGGTCCAAGAAGGTTAAGAATCCGGCATATATAGTAGCAGTGGAGTTTTTGATATCAGTCTCCAAGTGGGAGATTGTTGGTTGTGGAGCCTGATTATCTTCCTGATTTAGAGGTCCTTGCTTTCAACCGTGTTTATACCCCATGAAGACTTTACACCCCAAAAGTATGTACACTCTTCCACACGGGGGAGTGTAGAGGGGGGTACCCCCTCTACGTGGTCTGAGGGGGCTATCCCCCTGGCTGGGGGGTTCGGGGGTGAAGCCCCCGAAGGAAAAATTGCCTTGTAAATGTATATTCTAATTTCATTGTAAATCTGGACCGTTCATTATAAGGTCGTAGATCTAACGGTAGAAATTATGTTAGGGTTTTTTTTCCCTAGAAGGCAACCCTCTGTTATGAGGGAAATGTATTACGGCTATGCATTATGACGAGTATTGTATTTCGAGAGAGGAGACTGTGAGAGAAAGAAGGTGAAGTTAGAATGAGTTTTGCTGTAGGTTGTATCCCTTCATTTGTTGGATAATAATAAAGGAAGGACCTGGAAATTTCTCTGGTGGTCGTAGCCCACATTGGGTGAACCACATAAATTTGTGTCTCTATTGTATTGTGTATCTTCAGTGTTTTGTTTCCGCATTTGTTTTATTTTATTGCTCCACGGTCCTTTTTTTCTAACATGTCGTTAGTTGATCACAGGGGTGACCAAAATAATGTGTAACAACAGATTCTTTCTGATATTCAGAAACACTTGCAATAAGGTCCAACCATTAGTAATGTAGGACTACATCAATTAGAGAAATTGAAGAGCCCTTCAAATGTTCAAAACCATGGTCCAAATCATAGTAATGTAGGAATAATTTCTTCCAGACAAAGGCATCGATATGCTAAGATAAGCAAAGCTACTGGAGGTACTTCCATAGAGTCATCCAGTGGGAATACCACTATAGAGGAACTGTCCAACAATGACATTGGGTTAAGTGTTCCCGAGAAGAATAAAAAGAGACACTCAGAGAGTTCTTTGATAGAAGGTATCAAGAAGGCTATGTTGCCTACTTTTGATGGAGAAATCAAGAAGGGAGAAGAGGACGAGGCTTGGTTGTTGGGACTAAGGATGTATTTTCGAGTACAAAACTACTCATAAAATACAAAGGTGAAGATATCCATCTTCAATCTGAATGGAGGAGCTTCCATATGGTGCGAGGACCTCAAGGAAGTTAAGGGATTGAAAGAAAGCAAGTTGATTTGGAAACATTTTGAGAAGTATTTCAAGAAGGTTTATCTACCAGAGAAGTATTATGATGGTAAGATTAAAGAGTTCCATGAACACAAGTTAGGGAAACTTACCATGAATTCTTATGCCAAGAGGTTCTTAGAGTTGTTGAGGTATGTTCCTTACCTCAAGGATAATAAAGTGAGGATACAATGCTTCCTTAGTGGATTACCACAATCCTATTAGGATAGGATTGAGTTTGATGAGCCCAATACCTTGGAAGATACCATTATGAAGGGTAAGTGTTGTTATTATCAATCCAATCATAGGAAATAGCCTCTTAGGGATTGGAAGAGAAAGGATAAACCTGGATTTTATAGGAAGGGATTTAAACCATTGTAATATAAGAATCCAAAGAAAGGTGCTCAGTACGGTCAACCGAACAAAAGTGTGCACTAGCAAAACTTCCCATCTCAAAGTGGAAATAGGCAAACATAGCAGGTAAGAGAGAAGGTAGAGGAACAAAAGAAAATACCTCTACAGTGTTGGGGTTATGGAGAGGAGCATTTGTTGAGATATTACCCTCACATGAAGCATGGAAACAAAAGAGTTTACCATGTTCAAGAGGCTACTACAATCAATGATGTGGCTAGGAGTGTACCGAGGATATATGTAGTTGTTGAGAATAAGAAAGCAAGCCACCAAGCTTCTATGGTGGATTTGGAAGGTATTATTTACAAGAAACCTATTTCTATTTTGATATGTGGAGGCATTACCTACTTGGGATAAAATTTGTCTTGATGAGGCATTACCTATGTGGGAGAAGATTTGTCTTGGTGAAAAATCATTGTGGGCTAAATTATCTATTTGATCATCCACGATTAAATGCTATATAGTCTAGATGGATCACACAGATTAGCGAGTTTGATTTCGAAATCAAGGAGATAAAAGTAAAATAAAATAGAGTGGAAGATGCACTCAACCAAATTGTGCAGGCAATACACCTAGAAAAAAAAAGTGTAGGTGAGTCTGACATTAAGCAGAGAATCAAAACTCTCTTGCAAGAGGATAAGATTTTCAATTTGGTAAAATAGTGTTTGCAATAAGAGCCAAACATGAGAAAGTACGTGGAATACCAACTTACAACAAATGAGCTATTGTTGTATAACAACATGTTGTATGTAAATGATTCGACAGAGTTGAAGCACCTCATTATGGATGAGTTTCATTGAAGGTCTTATGTGGGTCATCCTGGCTAGGAATGAAGAAAGATATTGTTGAACATATTGCAAAGTGTTTGAAGTGTCAATAGGTCAAAGTTGAACACAATCACTCCGTAGGACTATTTCAGCCATTACAAATCCCAAAATGGAAGTGGGAAACTGGAAACTATTGAAAGCTCAAGAGAATCCAAAGTCGTAGATCTATCGGTGTTGAAACCAATAGATTATGAACTATTGGATCTGGGACGATCCATCCCAAATAAGGAATCTAGTTGAAGCAGTGTGACAGTCAAATACTGAGCAGTTTTGATATCTGAATGATCTTTGACCATTGGATGTGGGGACTCGAGGATTGTTGGATCCATTGAAGAATTTTCATTGAGAATATCCATTCGAGGATTCTTTTGATTGCGAAGAATGGGCACTTTCCAATGGTGAATGTCTGAGAAGTTGCAGACCATTGATATGAGGACAAGGAGACTTGATACGATCACAGTCGTAGATTTGTTGTAGACCCCACCAATCCAAGTGTTAATTAGAGAACGAGTGAGGCATTAGTTGTCGCGCAGTTTGAGTTGCTGAGTAGATTGAGATCGTTGATTCCCAAGCCCAAAGACCATTGGATATGTTGGGAGTAGAGTTGTCAGGGAAGTTTGATCAGGAACAAAATGTGGGTTGTGCAACCTGCCTTCCTGATGGAAAAGAAACCCGAATCACCACTGACTTTCAATTTGGTTGGGCTGAGTGAGTTAGAGCCATCCGATGAAGGATTCTCATCCCTTGGTTTTTGTAGTAGCAGGCTGACACATAATTTTTGGGAAGAAAGGGTGACAAGTCTTATATCGATTTGTCATTACTACACACAGTGTAGAGGAAGGAGAAGAAGTCCTCATGTGTGCCACGATGGACAGAGATTGCTTAATGGGTGAAAACCCAAGACCAAAAGTTTAGTGAAGTGGAATTTTTGACTTCCCACCATCCTAAGAGGTTTTAGGTGGTCGGGGGTGATACATAGTGGTATCAGAGCAGATTTCAAACTCTAGGCTTGAATGGGTCGCCAAGGCCACATGATTGTTCGAGAAAAAATTATATGATAGAAGATTATGCTCTATTTTTGAATGATTTAACTATGTTAAAAAAATATTGACAATGGTTTTGAGCAAGACTGATGGATAGGAGTGGAATCCTGGTTTGGGATTGCCAAAGTGAATTGGGCTTTGACAAGTCCAAGAATTTTATGCCAATAATTTTTAATGTAAATGAATAATAGTTTTTCATTTTTTCAGCACGTAGGACATACTGAAATGGAATATAGGTGAATGGTGCAACATAGTATGGAGGAAATCTCATAGTTCCGAGATGAAGAGTCCGCTGGAAAGAGGGCCAAGGCTTGCTTTTTAGGACTAAAGAAGTATTTTCGAGTACACAACTACTCGAAAAATACAAAGGCGAAGATATCCATCTTCAATCTGAATGGATGATCTTCCATATGGTGGGAGGACCTCAAGGAAGTTAAGGGATTGAAAGAAAGAAAGCTGGCTTGGAAATAGTTTGAGAAGTATTTTAGGAAGGATTATCTATAAAATAAGTACTATGATGGTAATATTAGAGAGTTCCTTGACACAAGTTGGGGAAACTTACCATGGATGCTTATGCCAAGAGGTAATTAGAGTCATTGAGGTATGTTCCTTACCTCAAGGATGAGAAAGTGAGGATACAATGCTTCCTCAGGGGATTACCACAGTCCTATTAGGATAGGATTGAGTTTGATGAGCCCAAGACATAGGAAGAGACCATTAGGAAGGATAAGTGTTGTTATTATCAATCCAAGGATAGGAAGGAGCCTCTTAGAGATTGGAAGAGAAAGGATAAACTTGGATTTCATAGGAAGGTATTTAAACCATCCCAATAATACCACTAAGATTTTGTGGTGGATTTGGAAGGTATTATTTCCAAGCAACATGTTTCTATTTTGATTGACGCTAGTTCTAACCTTATCTATTTATTGCCTCAAGTTGTTGAAGCATGTGCCTTACAGAGAAAGAAACATGCAAAAGCATGTTCATTACATAGAAAGAAACATGCAAAAACAGTTCCTTACATAGAAAGAAGCATGCAAAATCATGGTTGGTTCAATTAGCCACATGAACTAAGATAAAAGTAGCAGAGGTAATAGAGGCATGTCACTTGGAAATGAGTGGACTGCATAGACAAGAAACCTTAAACATCCTACCCTTAGGATCATATGATGTGCTGATAGCCATGGACTAGTTAGTTGTCCATAAGGAAAGATTAAAATGCTATGGCAAGACCTTAGAGTGTGAATATGAAGAAGGAAACATGAGGGTGTTGCTAGGAATTTTAAAGCCAATATCATTTAGGCAGATATCAACACTACAACTCAATAATTTTAGTTGAACAAGGTGTCTATTGTATGCAATACAAGTGCTCAATGCAAGAGAGAGTAAAGAGTTGAAGATTATGTACCACCCAATGTTGTGGGAATTTAAAGATGTATTTCTTGAGGAGGTACCTAGACTTCCTCTTAAGAAAGATATCGATTTATCAATAGATATTGTACATGGAGGAGTACCAACATAAAAAACTACCCTACATAATGAGTACACCAGAGCTGGTAGAGTTAAAATTACAACTGAAGGAAATGATGGATAAAGGGTATATCAAGCCGAGTGTACCTCGTGGGGAGCACTCACATTGTTTGTGAAGAAGAAGGATGGTACATTGTTGTTATGTATTGATTATTTACAATTGAATAATATGAACATCAAGTACAAGTACCCATTTCCCAGGATATATGATCTTTTTGATAAGCTCAGAGGAGTTACAGTCTTATCTAATATTGACTTCAGATATGGATATAACCAAGTCAAGATTAAGGATGAATACATCCACATGATAGATTTTAGAACCAGATATGGACACAATCAGTTTGTGGTGGTGCCATTTGGGCTTACCAATGCACCATCCACCTTCATGTGTTTGATGAATAATGTTGTCAACAAATATTTGGATAAGTTCATTCTTGTATTTGTTGATGATATCCTGGTATATTCCAAGACCAAGGAAGAGCATGAATAACATCTTAAGTTGGTGTTACATGTGCTAAGAGATCACCAACTATATGCCAAATACAACAAGTGTGACTTCTTTTAGAAGGAGATCCAGTATTTAGGACACACAATCTCAACAGAGGGAGTGGCAGTAGATCCCGAGAAGATCAAGGCAATCATGGATTGGCCATTCCATTGGAACATGACTGAGGTAAGGCCATTTATGGGATTAGTTGGATATTACATAAGGTTTTTTAAGGCATTTTCCAAGATTGGTCATCCCATTACCTCATTACAGAGAAAGGGGAAGAAGTTTGTATGGTCAGCAGAGTGTGAAACCAACTTTCAACAATTGAAACATCTCTTGACCAATGCCCTTGTTTTAAATATTACAGACCCTGAAAAACATTTCTTGATTTGCATTGATGCTTGCAACGAAGGAATCAAATGAGTTGTTATACAAGGACATGTGATTTGTTACGAGTCAAGAAATTTGAACGAGCATGAGTAACAATATGCCACCCATGATTTGGAAATTGTATCGATTGTGCACACATTAAAGATGTGGAGGCATTAACTACTTGTGATGATCTGAAAACGGGCGAGTACTTTACACAAGTTTTCAATTAAGAATCATTTTCTGACAAAGTATTTGCATCATTATTAAAGGGCCTATGAATCCATGATTAACCATGCTTTTTAAACAAGAATACATAACATACATGAACTCAAATGGAATAAGCACATGAAAATACAAGAGAGAGAGACAACCAATGTTGGTAATGGAGGTCACCCCTCCTAGGCTACGTCTCCGGATCCGCTTCAATTGGAATACATATCGCTTTCATTCCTTCTTCAAAAGATGTTGGGACCTTCTCATAAGTGATTACATAAGAGATACCTTCTCCTTCAATGAGGATTCAAGAAGATTGCTCACACTCATACCTCTCCATACATCAAGAAGGATAACACCTTACATGAATAAGTCTCTCAAATCTTAGGAGTAGTAGCACTATGGCTTTCTAACTCCACTCATTAACTCTCCATTACTCTTCTCTTACTTCCCCCCTTTACAAAGGGCTCACATAAGGCATTATATAGTTTTTCCTCACTCCCTCTTAAGAAAGAGCATTAAATCCTAGATCCACAATAATAGGATCTAATTACAAAAGAGGAAAAAACAAGATCCATGAATGTAGGATCTCAAACTATCTTCAAGTACATAAAGGGAAAAGTCTACAAACCACCCAAAGACTCTTCATCCATGTCCTTGATTCTCTCAACCTAATAGTGAGAAGAATGGAAAATTGGTGTGAGGAGGTTTCTCACATAAAAACCAATTTCCAAAATGATAATTTAATGATAAATACGTGAGTCTAATTTCCCTCACAAGTATTAATCATTTTACATCAATAATGAATAATAATGTATGATTTTTTTCCAAAATCTCATAAAGCATAATTAATATGCATGAGCATCTCATAAAACATAAGAATGCATGAGACCCTTTCCTCACAAAGAATCAATAAAATGCATGAGAAATATAAAACTCAAAACATATAACTTCACCACTCTGCAAATCAACTTGGTGAACACAATAGGGTCCTTCCATGTGGGGAAATCCATCCAGATCACGCGTCCCCACAAAGAACCTTTTGGTCTCCAAAAGTATCAACTCTATCTGTATGCAAATGTCCTCAAAAGGCACATTCTTTCAAGACTCCTTCACACACGTTCTTCAGAATCAGAATGCAAAGCCAACACTTGCAACCGTGGCAAAGAAAATGTCTGGAAAAGGGCACATCCCTGTCTCCTTCACCTCTGTTCTTCAGAGCTGAAATGTCGAAGCCCACCTGCATAATCTTGCAACCTGTAGCAAATGACCTGTACTTTAATCTTTGGCGTACCTTACTTGCCAAGAGTTTATAACTACAGTCTTGGTCAAGTTTACAATGAATGCCAAAATATTTTGGGAAAATCGCCTCAATCAACTGTTTACATCATGATTACAAAGAAGCCAATGAAGGCTTAAGGAAAAACAATAATGCCTCTCACTCTCCTCACTCAAGAGTGGCTAAACAACCATTACAATGCTTCATAATCATAAGTTTTACATTAAATTACAAGGCACTTTGATATGCCAAAAATGTGCACAAATTGGGCAAAACTCTATGGTCCTATCTACCCATTACAAAAATGTGCAGTAATATGTGCACTAGTGGTGCAAAACCCTCACTACAAAAACATGTGCACATCAAATGTCCAACTTTTTAATGGCCATATATCAAACTCTAATCATAGGCAAAATTTCCAAATGCCCCTTGATTGTCTTTGATCCATCATATGACAACTATGGGCAATATAATGAAGGTATATGCCTTTGGTTACTTTGGCATCTCTTTGGACAAAGATTTACATGGAAATTACATGCTTCAATAGAAAACAAAGGCTCAAGACCTTTACATGGCCAATACATCAAAATTCAAAGGCAATTCTCATGCCAAATATGATGCAAAAAAGATGCACTATGGCCAAACTATGGCCCTTCCATGGCAATTACATTAAATTTGAAGGCAATTTTTATGCCAAAACTGATGCCAAGATATGCATCATTGGGAAACTTCTATGGTTCTATGTACCCAAAAAAATGTGCATCATTCTCAAAACTCCTTCAATTTCCATCGATTTAAATTAGGCAGATGGCCACCTTATAATCGCTTTCAATGGTAATCACTTTCAATGGTTTAAAAAAAAAACTATAATGAAAAACCCATAAGACACAAGACAAATGTCAAACATCAAGACAAACCTTACCAAAGTTTTCATTGTCCCTATATTGGATTGCGATCCACCTCATTATGGTGGAAAATTTGTCAGAGAATATCACCACACTTTTGGCATGCAACTTTCAGGAGAGGATTAGAGAGAGTCTCGATGGAGGCCCGAATCGTTGCCAAATTCGACCCTGCCAACTATTCACTGAAAACCCGCCAATTCTTCATCATTGGTGGTTAGAACCATCTACCCAAAATCGCTCCCATTACCACAACAATCTATGGCGATTTTGCACTGGCTTGGCGTTGTTCAGAATTGGAACTATTTCCTTGTAAAATGTGGAGGGAATCGTTGACCCAATCGGAACACAAATTAGGCCCAATCGTTGGCCCTCTCATCACCATGGCCATCGAATTTACACGCTAATGACAAAAATTTCAATGTGAACAAACTGGGGAGCAAGGAAATTGCTTGACAACTGTTGAAATGCAATAATGTTTCTCTGGGAAATTTCCTGATACTCTCTCCAAAAAAATGAAACACACCTCAAGTGCATAGTTCCTTACTTCTGTTTGAGGATCAAAGTTTAAATCTGACAATCCCGTGAGCATTGGAAACCATTAATTGATCCGGATTATTTTCAGCACGAAATGAGAGCGGAGATGTAACACATAAATATTTAGAGATATTGCAAGAGAGACAACAATATAAAATAGATATAGAGAAAATAACAAGAGTCATAGATATACAGTAATACACGATTTCTATTAATGAAATAAATGTACAGAGACTGTAAAATACAGAGTGAAAGACTCGCTAGAATGGTGGCAGCTTATCTCTGAGAAGAGATGTGATGGCTACTTGCATCCGTGAGAAGATGATTATTACAATGAGGCTCTAAGGGCCTTTTTTAACATAAGTAAAATCCAAAACCCTAACCCCGGAAGATGAAAATCCAAAAGGTTTGCGGGCCCCGATGGGGGTAGTTGATACGTCAACTTCCCAGGGGTGTAACTTTGGCATACGATCTCCATTTGGGGCGCTCGATATCTCGTTGGAAAGATCTATCCGAGAACTACAACTTTTGGGTGAGAAACATGGATTGTACAATCCATGTTGCCCCTCGTTTTCTCAAAAAAACATCGTTTAGGGCCTCAAAATGACCCCATAAGTTAAAAACTGCTAAAAATAGTAAATTACCAAAATTGCCAGAAACATGTTTTGGGCTAGTTGGAGAAGGTGGGTGGCCACCGATATACACCTGGATCATTAATGTTCTACTACATCAGTGTCTACATCTATACCAATAACTTCCACGGGTTTCAAGGTGCCACCTGGAATTAGGCCCTCTGCAAGCCGATCTTCACAAATACGAAGCAAAGCAATAGCGTTCAAGCTAAATCAGGGACAATTTAGCAAATCCAATAAGACAGTTAACACAACCATACTGAGATCTTTCACCCATGCACTCTGTAACGACGAGGATTTGCAGAGAAAACGATATTACCAAACCCAAAATCACTAAAATGGCCTTTGCGCCTTTTGGAGCAATGAAATCGCAGTTTGGATATATGACTTCTTAGCGTAGAGCTCCAAAATCACACCCAGGTGAGATCAAATGGGAACATAGGATTCAGTCTTTGCCAAGAATCCATCTGAGAAGTTGACGAAGGGATTTACAGCCTCCATGCACGGTTTTTGCTGAATGAACGCATCTGACCTGGAAAGGGGAACCTCCTCATCCATCAAAGAACCCATGGAGAATGACTGGTCGATGACGTGCCTGATCGAACCCATGGAACTTCCCCAAGCTTGCAGATCTTTGCACGAGTGCTTGGAATGAAAGTTCGACCTTCTCTGAGCAAAACGATAGTGGTTCCTCCTATGGCATCAATCATCCATGCTTATGGTGGATGCCAATATAGCTATAGAACATGTTAACTGACATAAATATTTCAATTCTGCAAATATGATAACCATTTCTTACTAAGCCATTCAAATAGATGCTCTTTGGATAGCTCATCTTTTTGAAGAATTGCTTCTGGGATTATTGTCGCTGGACTAACTCCATTGTCTGCTTCCTCCTTATTTACAGGATCTTGTACGAATCTCTTGCCATGTTTTAGACAAAGTTGAGGATGAAATTTCCAGCATTTCCCAATCCAATGTCCACCCATCTCGCAATGAGTGCAATAGTTCCTTTGCTTCTCCTTTAACATAATCTCCTTGTCACGAGGACGTGAAAGAGGTTCCCTTTTCTTTGTCCCACTTCCGGTGGGCATGCTCATCTTCTCTACCCAAGTTTTCTTCTTGAGATCCTTGGCTACATCATGGTTAGAAGACCTATGACCATAATCATCTTTCTCATATGTAAGAAAATAATTGAAATGTTCTTTATACTTTCCTGAGTGGTTCTTGCTTAGATGAGGACAAGCTAGCTTGATTCCTTTCGTGGAATTTGATGGTGAAGAGATGGGTTTTGCTTCAGAAACCTTTGAACATTCTCCATTCTCCTCCTTTCCATAACCCAAACTTGTGAATTGTGGTCTTTGTACCATCTCTAATGGATGAGTGATTCCTTGTCCATGAATTCCAAGTCCACCTCCTATGTATCCCATCTTCCTGAGGAGCTTCATGCCCATGTTAGTTTCATACTGAGAAAACATTGAACATGAAGAAGCATCATATACCTTGGTTTGATTTTGTGCATCCACGATAGAAGTCTCTTTGTCCTCCATTCATTCACCATGCTACAAATTAGACAAGATATCATCTTTGGTTTGCAATTCGAGTTGAAATTCTTCAATAATTCCGTTGAGGAATTCTCCATGAAGCTGAGACCTCTCTTGAAGCTCTTGCTTCTCTTCTTATGCAACCTGAAAAAGTCTCCTCAAATTTGAGTTTTCATCTTGAATGTTGTGATTTATCTCTTCTAATTCCAGAAGTCTTTCTGCTTTCTTCGCTCCTTTGCCCATCCTGCAAAGCAGTCAACCTAGCTCTGATACCACGATCTGAAAATGGGTGAGTACTTTATGCAAGTTTTCAATTAAGAATCATTTTTTGATGAAGTATTTGCATAAGGATTAAGGGGCCTATGAATCCATGATTAACCATGATTTTTAAACAAGAATACATAGCATACATGAAGTCAAATGGAATAAGCACATGAAAAGACAAGAGAGAGAGAGAACCAATGTTGGTAACGAAGTTCACCCCTCCTGGGCAACGTCTTCGGATCCACTTCAATTGGAATACATATCGCTTTCATTCCTTCTTCAAAAGATGTTGAGACCTTTTCATAAGTGATTACATAAGAGATGAATTCTCCTTCAATGAGGATTCAAGAAGACTGCTCACACTCATACCTCTCCATACATCAAGAAGGATAATACCTTACATGAATAAGTCTCTCAAAGCTTAGGAGTAGTTGCACTATAGATTTCTAACTCCACTCATTAACTCTCCATTACTCTCCACTTACTTCCCCCTTTTACAAAGGGCTCACATAAGGCATTATATATTTTTTTCCTCACTCCCTCTTAAGAAAGAGCATTAAATCCTAGATCCACAATAATAGGATCTAATTACAATAAAGGAAAAACAAGATCCATGAATGTAGTGTTGGAGTTAATTCACACACACCTAGGATTTAGTTTTCCTAAGGTTTTTCCTTATTTATTAGTCATAATTAGTCATTATCCAGTCTCCTATATTTTAGGGGAGAATATTCCACCCGAAGAATATTCTCTTTCAGTTGACACTTCAATTTGACTAGTTGAGTTGAGTTTAGATGCTGCATTGGTTTTGTCACCATGCAACATTGGGATCATCACCAGCTAATGTGCACTTTCCTTGGGATCATCACTATACTGGTGCGTTACTCTTGATTCCCTGAGTTAACTACTCACTACTCTATGTTCAGCCAGTTAACTGAAGACTAGTTGACTAGTTAACTCAACTAGGTGGCAGTTCACTCCCGTAACTACCTGAGAGACTAGACTAGGTGGCAGTTCACTCCAGTAACTGCTAGTGTGTGTCTAGATCAATCTAGACCACCACTATGGTGCATTTTTTCTCCTCCAGTGAGCACTCATTGAGTTATACAGAGTATATCATGTGTAAATTATTCATTATTCAAACGGTTAATGAGAATTCTTTCATTCTTTCTTCTTTCTCAAATTCTCTCTGCAAATGTGTGTATTATTGTTTAACTAGATCTATTCTGTGCAGGTTCAACACATTTACATGTAGGATATCAAAATATATTCAAGTACATAAAGGGAAAAGTCTCAAAACCACCCAAAGACTCTTCATCCATGTCCTTGATTCTCTCAACCTAATAGTGAGAAGAATGGCAAATTGGTGTGAGGAGGTTTCTCACATAAAAACCAATTTCCAAAATTATAATTTAATGATAAATACGTGAGTCTAATTTCCCTCACAAGTATTAATCATTTTACATCAATAATGAATAATAATGTATAAGTTTTTTTCCAAAAGCTCATAAAGCATAATTAATGTGCATGAGCATCTCATACAACATAATAATGCATGAGACCCTTTCCTCACAAAGCATTCATAAAATGCATGAGAAATATAAAACTCAAAACATATAAGTTCACCACTCTGCAAATCAACTTGGTGAACACGGTAAGGTCCTTCCATGTGTGGAAATCCATCTGGATCATGGGAGAAGATTTCTCTTGATGGCATATCATTGTGGGCTAAAGTACCTATTTGATCATCCACGATTGAATTCTAGATAGGATAGATGGACCACATAGATTAGCGAGTTTGATTTCAAAATCAAGCACATAAAAGGAAAATAAAATAGAGTGGTAGATGCACTCAGCCAAAGTGTGCAGATAATACACCTAACAACAACAAGTGTAGGTGAGTCTGACATTAAGCAGAGAATCATAACTCTCTTGCAAGAGGATAAGCTTTTTAATTTGGTAAAATAAGGTTTGCAACAAGAGCCAAACTTGATAAAGTATGAGGAATACCAACTAACAATACATGATATATTGTTTTATAATGACATGTTGTATGTACCTAATTCAGCAGAGATGAAGCACCTCATTATGGATGAGTTTCATTGGAGGCCTTATGTGGGTCATCCTAGTTATTACAAGATGATAATAACTGTGAGGTAGTTTTATTACTAGCTAGGAATGAAGAAATATATTATTGAGCATATTGCAAAGTGTTTGGAGTGTCAACATGTCAATGTTGAACACAATCACCACGTAGGACTATTGTATCCATTACAAATCCCATAATGGAAGTGGGAAACTATCTCCATGGATTTCATTATAGGTTTGCCAAAGACAATTAAGAAACATGATGCAATCATGGTAGTGGTAGGTAAGCAGAGCAAGGAAACCCACTTCATTCCAATAAAATCTATTTTTAAAGCTATAGATGTTGTTGATGTTTTTATGAAAGAGATTTTCAAGTTGTATGGTTTTCCCAAGACTATCATTTCAGATAGAGATGCGAAATTAAGATCAAATTTCTGGAAAGGCTTGTTTGCAGGTTTGGGAATGCAAATAGAATTCAACACGGCCTATCATACTCAAACATATGGTGAAATCGAAAGGGTAAATAGAGTGTTGGAAGACATATTGAGGATGGATGTCATGCACCAACCCAAACAGTGGGAGGAATATCTACCCTTGATAGAATTTTCCTACAACAATGGATATTAGGAATCATTGAAGATGAGCCCATTTAAGGCTCTATATGGCAGAAAATGTAGAGTTACAATTAGTTGGGATATTCCAATGGATATGATCACAATTGGACTAGACCTGTTAAGAGAAATGGAGCAAGAAGTGATCAGAATAAGGTAGAATTTAAAAGCATCCTAGGATAGGCATAAAATCTACGCAGATAACAAGAGAACCCATAAGGATTTTAAGGTGGGAGATCAAGTCTATATCAGGGTAAAACCCAAGAGGAGATTCCTAAGGATGGGAACTTGTGCCAAGTTAGCACCTCACTATAGGGGACCATTTGAAGTCCTGTAAAGAGTGTGACTAGTGACATACCTTCTTTCCCTACCACCTACTATTAGATCTCAAAATTTGTTCAATGTATCTTTATTAAAGAAGTATGTCCATGATTCTAATCATGTTATTGATTGGATTGTGATACATGTGAAACCAGAGGGAGAATTCCAACCCAAGCCTTTATGCATATTGGACAGGAAAGAGACATTTCTCAGGAACCAAGCCACCACAAAGGTTTAGGTGCAATGGACGCACTTTGAAGCAGATGAGGCCACATGGGAACTGGAAGATGCCATGAGGGTGGCATACCCATTTTTTTTTTAGTATAAATTTGTATATATGGTGTTAAAAAAAACTGAGGATGACGTTTCCTTAAGGGGGAGGGGAATGTAACACCCTATTTCCCCCCATGAATGTAATAATATTTAAGAATTCATGCATTGTGATTAATGAAGCATTTAATTATGTTTATGATTAATGAAAACATCATACAATTGACCTAGAAGGAAGCCCTACAGTACTAGCCATGATACCATGAGTGGAACTAGTGAGGTGGAACTTGGCAGTTTTAATGAAGAAATTAGGAAGCTCTCCTAATATTCTAGCCTACACCTGCATGAATTGAATGCATAACCTATCCACTGTACCCAGGTGATCTTGACCAAAAGGAACCATTTATGGCATCTAGATTGGGTAGTTGTGCAATTATGACCATCTTTAGATTTGGTACTTGGAAAAGTGAAGGGTCGACTGTTGTGTGAGCCATAACTAAATAGGTATTTTCCCCTTTGATTTGGGAGCTTGACCCCACAACTTAATTCTGAAAAAATTTAGTGGGGGGATCATGAGGAATAGAGAGAAAGTCCCAACGGGGAAAAAGGAATAAGGAGGAAGAGGGAAAAAATGGAAGGAGGACACATAGATGCACATAGACTGGACACACACATACATAAAAATTCACACACACACATGAACATAGAACACACTCACACATGGAGATGAGTTACATACTCATGAACAGATGGTGATGCGAATGGGAAATAGATCTCATGCACACAACTCTGAGTAGCAGAGAGAAACTTGGAAGTTTTCTTGATAAAAATAGGAACTTTTCCAAGATTTGAATGGTTTCCATGGAAAGAGAAAACCTATATCCATAATGGAGCAACAAAGGGTTGCGACTTGGTACTTATTGGAAAGAAACCAAAACTAGTAAGGGGAGGACGCGGAAGGACTATGTAGCAGAGAAGGGACTCCCTTGTGCAGAGGAAATCTAGTTGAGAAGGTGCTTGATAAACTCGTGGAGGCCCTGAGCTCAATGGGAAGAGGGAAAATTTTGTTGTTGCCAATGGAGTGAAGGAGAGTAACCTTCCTAATCCATTCTTTGATTTGGCAGTCAACTAAGTGAGTCCCCTAGTGGTATAATGGCCTAACATGAGGGTGGAAGGCTATATAAAGGCAAAGTGAAACATAGCCTATAGTTGGGTGGAAGGGAATTTCCTCATAGTCAGTTGGTTGGTTGGAAATATTATTGAATATATAAGTGTTTTACCTGAAATGTCTCTTGAATTTTTAATGGTTGTGAGTTGTATTATGTTCATGTTAATTATTTGGAGTGTAATGAATGAATGTTAAATATTGAGTTAAATAAAGTGATATAATCTCCTTTGATTTCCAAATGAAGTGATCATGATAATTGCATGAGGAAGGTTAGTTAAGGCCAATAATCCTATGTTTTCCCTTACCTTTTGAAATGGAAAGTTTGCAAAATATAAATCTTCATTTGGGTGTTTGGGTAGAGTGTTTCTTGCTTGATGGGAAGTGACTTAAAATACAAAATGAGTTCATTCAAACCCTTACAGGAGTGTGCATGGAAAACCATGGAATTGCTAAGTCTAGAAATGACCCATGACCATGTTGAAAAACCTTCACTCAACCCAAAGGAAAAACAACCATTGATTCAGTGGGAGGAGCATATCCCAACCATTTTTCAAAGATCCAGGCTTCGTGAGAATTTTTTTGGAAGGGGAATCTTTCGAGAAATCTGGAAATGTGAATTCATAGCGAATTCCTGATGGGAGAATTTTGAGAGGATGCAAACCATTGATCTATCAGAGGATGAGCCGATGAGATCTAGGCCATATATGCCCTAAACGTAAGCCAATAATTCTGTCAGAAGAATAAAGCTTGAGAAAGTATGGGAAAAGGCATAGGAGGAGCTTTCGATGAGGAAATCCCGATAACAAAATCCCGAGAGAAACTAGAGTTGTAGATCCGTCAGTGTTGAAGCTGATGTATTCTAAATCGTTGGATCTAGGATGATCCATCCCGAAGAAGGAATCTAGCTGAAGTGGTGCACCGGAAATATTGAGAAATTGTGAGATATGAATGATATCTGATCATTGGATGTGGGGACCCTGGGATTGTTGGATCCATTGAATAATTTTTTCGGGAAGACCCTTTCAGGGAGTCTTGTGATTTTGAGAATGGGCACTTTCCAATGGTGGATGCCCAAGAAGACAGAGAATGTTAATCTGAGGGCAAGGAGACCCAATATGATCACAGTGGTATACTTTTTGTAGACCTCATTAGTCAAAGTGTTAACAGAGAATGATAGATGGGTTATCCTTCACGTAGTTTGAGGTGTCGAGTGTATCAGGATCATTGATTCCCAAGCCCAAATACCATTGGATTTGTTGAGGAATTTTTATTGGGAATGAAATGTGAGTTTTGAAACTTGCCTTGCTGATGGAAAAGAAACCCGAATCACCACTGATCATTGATTTGGTTGGGCCGAGTAAGACAGAGCCATCCGATTGGGGATGCTCATCCCTTGGTCCATGTAGTAGCATGTTGACACAAAATTGATGGGAAGAAAGGGTGTCGAGTCTATGGATTTATCACTACTGCATGTAGTGTAGAGGAAGGAGAAGAAGTCCTCGTACGTGCCTCATTGGACAAAATTCACTTAAGGGGTGCAAACTTGAGACCACAAGTTTAGTGAAGAGGAATTTTGGACATCCCATTAGCCTAAGAGGGTTTAAGGGGTTGGGTGTGTTACAAGTAGGGTCCTGACCCGAGACAATGGAAGTGGGAATACCATGTAACTTAAAAATATGATGAAGGAAAACTCAATCAATTGAGGAGAGGGTAAATGTATGTGGTAAGGAAAAAAAATGAGCACATTTGGAGAGACAATTGATTACCACTATTATCATAGATTTGTTTCCTATCCTCAGAAGTCCTACTATAAAATTCATAGCAATGTTAGCTCATGTGTGTTGGAATCAATAACAATCACAATGCCCATGGTATATTTGTTGTCTCCCTCTTGTTTCTTTGGTAGGTGTCACAGGTTACCACAAAATCTTGGATGTTGGCTTTCATGCCCTCACAAAAGAAAGAGCACTTAGTTTGTTCATATGTTTTATGAAATCCCAAGTGACCTATTATAGGTGATGAATGAAACTATTATAAGATTCTTTGTTTTAAGTAAGAATTATTTACTAGAACAATGAACCCATTATATCACAATGTATCTAGCTACTGTGTATACCCTTTGGGGGGGTTAGGATCTTCCTGAAGCACGTGGATGAGTTGAATGATAGTTTCATTTGCCAACCATTCTTGACGAGATTCATCAAGCCAAACTAGAATGGGTAAAATAAGGCAAAGATGGATCTATCCTCCTTGAATTGTCGGAACAAGGCATCAACTACCACATTGTCTTATCCTTCTTATAGATAATATCATAATCATACCCTAGTAGTTTGGTGACCCACTTATGATACTCTGGTGAGGATAACCTTTGTTCGAGAAAATACTTCAGGATATGATGGTTATTCTTGATCTGGAAATATGACCCTATGAGATATGGACACCTGATCTCTATTGCATGTAGGATGGCCATCATCTCTTTCTCGTAGGTGGATTTACCAAAATTGTGTTCACATAACTATTCATTGGTGACTTCCAAATGACACCCTTCTTACATCAATACTACTCCAAGACCTCTACCCGAGGCATCAGATTCTAAGACGAAAGTCTTAGTAAAATATGGAATTTATAATACTCTTTTCGTGCATATGGCACCCTTTAGAGTTGGGAAGTCCTATTCAATGACATCACTCTAGACAAAGGGATTCTTTTTGAGTAGCGAGGTTAAGGGAGTAACAATTTTTCCATATATTTTCACAAACTTCATGTAGTAACCTAGTATTAAGAATCTATGCAAGCTCTTCAAGGTCTTGGGACATGGCCAATCTTGCATAGCTATGAATTTCTAGGGATCAACTCGTACTCCCTCCAGAGTTACAATGTGACCCAAGTATTCAACCTATGAAGCCTCAAAATCACATTTGGAGTGTTGAATAGTTGGTGGTTCTATAGGAGTTGTAAGGAT
>ML786411.1:483542-509527 GCA_009831015.1 Picea engelmannii | reverse complement strand
TTTTCCTTGATGGTCAACTTATCGAGGGACTGTAAATCAGAACACATGTGCCAAGTACTTTCCTTCTTTAATACAATGGCCATTGGTGATGAGTAAGGGCTAATACTAGGATGTATGAATCACACCTCCAATAATTCCTAAATTATCTTTTCAATTTCATTTTTCTATGCAAAAGGATGTTGATAAGCATGCACATTAGGTGGTCAATTACCTGGAATGAGGGGAATACCATGGTCATGCTCCCCACTTGATGGTGGTAAACCTTGAGGTGTTTCAAAAACTTGTTGATGCTTAGATAAAAATAGTTGAAAATTGGGGTGAATATCTTATGGGGTGGTGTCGACTACTTGTATGGTATTGGATTGTGCAATGATACTTGAGTGACCTTTCTTCAACAACTTCTTGATATGATGAGAAGTGATAATTTTAGGAGAACCATATGTAAGCCCCTTAAGGATATTTTTCTTCCCTTCATGGGTGAAGCTCATGTATAATTCTTTGACATCCATGGTGATAGGTCCCAAATTGCATAACCATTCTTCCCCAAGAACTATATCACAACCTCCCATTTCAATAGAAAACATGTGAGTTTTGAGATGATCCTCACCAATTTGTAGTTTCACATTTTCACACTGGCCCCCACATTTCATCATACTGCCATTGGCTATCATAATTTAAAAATTAGATATGGGACATACATCAAAATGGGTTTCTTGTGCCACTCTCATATGGATAAAATTGTGGATGTTTCCACTATGAATCAACACAATCACTTTGTGGTGCCTAACGTAGCCAAGAAATTTCAAGGTTTGAGGTGCCAAGAAACCTAATAGGGCATGGAGATAATTTTGGGGTTTCTCACAAGGAGCTTGTAATGGGGATTCATATTCCATGGGATGGGTGGTTCCTTCCAAGGTTGGTTCAAGAGTATCCTCAATAGGAATGTCCTTGGAGTAGTCATGTGGAGACACATAATTTTGAAATAATTTAAGTTCTTTACATTTATTTCCTTTGAAATATTACTTAACACAATTATAAAAAAAACGAAGGTGTTCATGTTCGGTCATATCTCCGGGAGATAACTTGTAGATGAAAACTATCTGTGAGCTAGATGACCTGGGGGTAGTCACCACAGGGGGGTTAGGGCGAGTGGTGAATAAAGTTCTCTTGGTTTGTGTATTAATCACTATCTCATATTCTTTATCTCTATCACAATATTCCAACCATGTTTATGGGCACTGC
Source organism: Picea engelmannii (assembly GCA_009831015.1). Lineage (NCBI taxonomy): Eukaryota > Viridiplantae > Streptophyta > Pinopsida > Pinales > Pinaceae > Picea > Picea engelmannii. The sequence continues at coordinate 508,285 of ML786411.1, read as the reverse complement.
ATTGTGATATGTGCTCAAATTTATTCCTTGAGACCACTAATGAAACATGCTCTAAAAAGTAAATCAATTTGACCCTCTCTGCAGATTGCTAATATCTCAAGGGAAGTAATATAGTCCATGGTGATGTCAATTTTGTGTAATTTTTTCAGGTGTCCCAAATTGTGAGTGTCACGTTAAAAATAATCATAAACTACTTGAACAAACCAGGTCCAAGTAATATAGCCTTTATAATCCTTCTTATACCATTTCCATCACTGCCAATGTTCAACATCCAAATATAACATCCCAAATTATAGTTTGTGTAGGTCATCGATAATGCCAATGATAGATAAATAATGTTCCATTTGGGTAACCCATCACGAGGGATCAAACCCATCAAATTTGTTCATGTCGGCCTTTCGATAATAGTGCCATGAATTATGATCATGAAAGTGTTGGCATGGATTATCTTGAAACATGTGTGCAACCTGCATTTTGTGGGTTGGAAATTCATCCTTGGTTGTATCAATGTTTGGATCCGGTATATTGAGATTCAAGCATGCACCTAATATTTTCAATATTTCTCCTTGGTTTTTCATTATTTCGTTCATAACATGGAGTATAGACTCAATGCCAACAACTTTTTCTTCAATAGTTTGGCACTGAGCGAGTTTTACCTATTGTTGGTTCTAAGAGGTTTGGGCCTATTGTTGATTCTCTGAGTTGTCCATGTTGCGAGTTTGAACCATTGGACCACCAAATATTTTTGTGGAATTATTATTCTCCACTTATTTCATTGTGATTAGGGGCTTGAAAGGACTTTGTTTAGATACATATCAAATCATTGTACTATCGGGTCCACTCGAAAAGGGTTACTTAAGAGGTATACCCATGCAATTAAAATGATGTGAGGAATATTTTGAGATAGGTCTCCCACAATGGTGTTGGGGGGACCCATTTTTTTTAATACTATTTGTATGGGAGTGTTACTCCCAAATAATTAATACTATGGTGAAAAAATATTCAAATTTCTTCTCAATGCAAAGATGTAGGAATTTTGTTGGCTAACTATAGAATCTATGGTTTTCCAGGTACTAGAGACAAAGGAGTGTTAGGTGCTATATCTCTAAGATATACTTGCAAGGTCCAATAGTAATACTTGACCCAATATCTTAGGGTACTAAATAAGGAGGCTTGACTATGCTCTTAGTCGTATAATTTGACTACCTAGCTACTAGAGAGTGATATCCGCGAGTGTTGTTATTGGTGTAGTATATAAAAAAGAAAATCAATTGGTTAATCTAGAGTTGGTTTTAGGTATACCTAAGGGACTTCCAATATACCTGAAGGTACATGGAAGTGATATTCTATACATAAATGTTGTTTGATCTGATACTACTCAAAGGGGTACCAACAAGGGTTACAAGGGTTTCCAAYAAAGCGATTCCACTCATATTTCCTGTGTGTATTCTTCCCCAACTATATTTTTACCCATTGAATGACAAATCACTATGTTATTTAAAGACATCAAAACATGTCTCTARCATGAAAAAAATTTCTACTAAAATTTGAAGGTGTGTTGGCTCAGGAGAAAGCTTTAATACCACTAGTAGTGTTCCTTAACCCTTAGTATTGAAACACAACCAAGTATACAGAGAATGTAGTTGCAAAATTTCAAGAAATAAGASAATAAAATGAAATTTGTAAAAKATACCCTTGTTTATTGATAATGTGAAGAAGGAAAACAATGTTCACTTGCATCTTAAGATGGGGGGTCCTTTCACTRAGTAGAGCTCCAAATACACAACACAAGAGAAACATTGCATCATGTCCTATCTGTTTAAATAACTTTTCAAAAGAAAAATCCCTAACTGCTTGTGCTCTTGTCACTAATGGGTACAATTACCAAGTGGGCTTTATAAGGTGGACCATGTTACATTAAATAACTATCCATTACTATCCAATGGGCCGTATTCAAAGAGAATGGATGCATACAACAATTAACTAACTTTTAGGTACCCTGAAGTAGGGATGTTAGGATAGGACCCTAACACATCCACTAATGCATACTCCAATAAACAATCTACTTGCATAAGGATAATGCCACATGTGACATGTAACACCTCTAGAGATCCACATCATCTATTGCGACAAACTTATTTGTGAGAGTGCTTTGGAATTTATGATTCACATCCTTGGATAGTTTTGCTCGACACCAAGGGACATTGTTTCATGTTCTTCAGGTAAAACTTAAGATGAAAATCTCTTTAATTTTTGCAAAATGATATTATAAGTTAATTAACCACACACAAAACTTCATTTTGTGAATAATTTGTCTAGTGGGTTTTTGTTTAATTGATACAACACCATAAGGCTATGAGTATACTGAGATTTTCAACCCTTCTTAATGCACCTTTATAACTAAACCTAACTTAACCATAAAGAAAATACAACAACTGTTAACTATATCCGTGCACTAAGTCAGAACAATAACTTAACACCTATGCTAACTCATTAATGTAAGAAACAATCTAACCACATCAGTCATATATATCGATGGTTGTGAATACAATAATAAATAACTTATTATAGCCTAGCTATATTACATATGATACAAGTTCTCTCATTCAATTTCCTTTTCCTTTGCAATTATGGACTATATATACATGATCAATCACTCAAGATGCACTATTTGCGTCTACAAGTTGATCCCCAAATACACATGAATACAACTGATCCTATTAACCTAGAACATAGAATATGCATCTACATAACAATACACAGTTGAAATACACCAAAGATTACACAATTTGAGTGTATAAAGAGATTTAAAATGAGCAATAATATTATCTCAACAATATCCATCCCTAACAATATTCTTCGTACTAAAGCATGTGTGGCTCAATACTTTATGGCTCTAAAATGATGAAGATTTGACATGGTGCTAAAGGGTTGATGTTGGAAGTTGGCACTAGAATGATATGAATAAGTCAACGTAGACACTGAAATGCAATTCAAATGTTTCAAAATTAGAGTTGTACATGGAGGAAGTTGGCATGGAGGGAGAAGGCCAAATAATGATTGTGCACTCCTAGTGTGTAATTATGTTGAAGGTTAATATGACATTATAGAACTAATAGGGTGAATATAAATTGAACTATATTCAAATGAAAATTCATTTTCTACTATTCAATAAATTGATGAAGTAGAGGTGGTCCAATGTTGCATGACCAATTGTATTTGATCAAAATCAACAATCAAAATTAATTTGCAGTCTCTATTGATGTCCCTTGGAACTAGAAAACACTAAGTCATTGTGAATGTGGATAATTCCAAGTTAGAGATATGGTGATCTCTTGTTGCATCTCTATCTCTATCACATAATATGGCATCTAGTGTTGAAGAGTTATGAATGGTATTTGAAATATGGAACAATTGTTGAAGGGTATCAGGGTATCAAAAATATGATTGTGTTGGTAGAGAAATGTTGTTTGTGATTCTCTAAAAACCTCTAGCATTTCCTATATACTCTAACTCTAACTAGGAGATATACATGATCATATGATAAGTAACCAATTTTTTCTATCACATATTCTAATTTCATTCAAGACCAATGATAGATTGTAAGGTTATCTGAGAAGGGCATGCTTATTTGGTGAACTAGGGATACACTATTGTAACTCATCATATTAGTGTTGTAAGAGGGACCTGTACCCATCAAACTTGCTAATCATGCTCATAAGAGAAGCATGATATTTAGAAAGGGTTGTGTGCTTCTTCCATAGAGGAAACACCGTGTCAAGGAAACCTTGAACTGTTGTTTAATCATTTAATACTTGAGACACTATTGTTTGAAAAATCTCCATGCATGCAACAATAGTATTTCCATTAGTCTCATTAACTTGGTGTGCAATGATCAAATATTTAATCTCTTTCTTCCTTTGGGACAACTCTTTGTTGAACTCTAAAGCTCTCATATTGAAATCTTATCATGCTTTGGTCTTACATTGTGCTTCACTAGGCACAATTCATGATTTTTCTAACTCTACATTTAACCTTGAATTTCCCTACTCTATCTTGGAATTCCTAAATAATGTCTGCCATCTTGGCATATGATGGACCTATACATTGTAGACCATGAAATCCATCCATGACACTTTTTTACCTTCTCTTGTACTTAACAAACTCACTTTTTGACCATAATAAATATAAAAGTATGGTTTTCACAATTAAACGGTGAATGGATTGATATTGGTTAATTAGATGAGTCATCCTTGACGATTTATGCTTGATTTCATGATGAATGTGCATTTGCAAGACTAACTCTAGTAGATCGAGACACATAACGATTTTTTCTCTAGTGGGATTTGAGGAAAAATAGGGATCTTATCCCCTCACCTTCTTCCAGAAGATGACAAAGCCTTTAAGACACCCTATCTAGATCACTTATGCAAATTGTTGATCCAGTGAATGCAATCTATCAAGGAAATTGGTTCCTAGAACCAAGGAACTTAATTTTAGGGATATGGGGAGCAGAGCCCTTCAATTAAGGAGCGATTAGAGGGCCGAGTTGATACAAGTTCCTAGTATAAGAAGAGCTCATGGATCATCCTTGGGGTGGTTAGTTAATTTTTTTAGTCAATCATAGAATATTATAGGAGTGCTTAGAACTTGAATATTTTCATTTGTAACTCTTATTTTGAGATGATATGATAATGGTAAGGTTTCATCTTTCAGCTGATTGTTATTAGTTGTTTTTAGGTTCCTTGTGGGAACCTTAGGTAGGGCCCACCCCGGGTTACTTTGAGGAACTTGTGTATCTTTATCTACTTTTCTGCTATCATTTTAAGTTTCCTTTGTTTATACAATAGGTAATGCATGGTTGTTTTATCAACAATGTGCTCTTGCAACAATAATACCAATCCTAAAAGTAGTATTTCATGTAGTGGTTTCTTCTTTTATATTATGGACACTTTACATTTAGTCTCATTTAGTATGTTTTACTTACAACACATGGTCACTATGGAATTATGCATTTCCTGTAGTAACTTTTGAATTCTTGTACAGTTCCCAGTAGCAAATTCTGCATGCATATAGAATTTCCTGTAGCAGCACACAGTTCCTACAACACTGTTTCTAGATTTGCTTCACTTAAGTTGTAATCTTTTGTAATAATAAAAAGGAGTGTATTGGACCATGGACCACTTCATTTTCACTTCATAAGGGATTAACTTGATTTCCTAGGATTTAATTAATCTTATGCAACACAATTGATTATAATTAGGGTTTGCTTTCCTTTCCTTCAATTCATGTAGATAGTTGCACTTGAATTTTTAGCATAATTTTCTCTTAATTTAACCAAATCATACTGGCTCACCTGGATTTGTAACTTTACAGCCTTCTTCTTTCATAATTGTACCCCATAATTCCACTGAAAAGATAAGTAGGGATTGGTCACTAAGTTGTTTGGTCCTTTGAATTCTTCTTTGTAGTAATTTGAAACTTTCTTTGCATTTGAATCTCATCAAGTTTTGATTGTTAAGTAGTTGTTAGATTTCACTCTCCCTTACTGAAGAGTTTAAAGTGGTCCTTGGATGAGATAGTCTTTTCATGTATATAGATTCACGAGTGGGGTGTGCATACATAGTACATGGTATCTTTCAAGTTTGTACAAATCCTAGGTTGATATTTAAAGTACTGAGCTGATCCAGATTTAGGAGTGGAACGAACTGATTACAGATTGAATACGATAAACACAGAGATATGAAGAACAACACATATATCCAATGAATAATATATTCTATTGAATAAATGAAATAGGCTCTAAAATTGTAAAACTACAGAACTAAAACACTTGCTCGAATGGTGGTAGCTATCTCTGAGAGGAGATGTGGCTGCTATGCGCATGCGTATGAGTAGAATGATCACAATGAGGTTCCAGAGGCCTTTTTAACATTACTCATGACTTACAAAACCATAGACATCCAAAAACCTAACCCTAAGAGATGAAATGCCAAAAGTTATGTGGGCTCCTATGGGTAAGCTGGGACCTCAACTTTCCGGGGTCGTAACTTTTGCATACGATCTCTGTTTTAGGCTCGTGATATCTCGTTGGAAAGGTATTTCAATGAATTACACATTACACTACCAAAATTTGATTCAATCTATAGTTTAATTGTGGCGAGCCAAAAAACATTGTTTAGGGCCCTAAAATGGCCCTGGAATTACATCAAGATGTGCTGACATGAAAACATGCAAAATAAGCTAGTTAGATTAAGTGGGAGGCCACCGGTACCCACCCGGAAGATGTGTAGGGATTCAAACAACCCAAGAAGTGTATAACCCATAATTACAAAGAAATACATAAGAACGTGTTGAACTAAAAACTGTCAAGAGGAGCCAGTTGGAATAGGTGGGTGGACACCAATATCCACCTGGATCAGTCCTCCTCCCTTAGGAAGAAATGGTCTCCATTGCATTGAGTCCCCCCATTAGGTGAGGAAAATTTTGCTAAATTTGGCCTCGGGTGAGCCACTCTCCTTGGTGGAGGAGCTTCCCTACCTTGACAACCCGATAAAGCTGGATCCTCTGCTAGTGAGTGCCCTTGACCTGTGTGTCCACTATCTGATCAGTGGATGCATGTTCCATGCAGTCAAGGTTGAGCTAGGTTGGTGTCAGCTGTTCTGCAATCTCTGAGGTGTCCAATAATGGTGGAAAATATGGCCGAAGGAGGTCCACATTGAACACTAGATGGAAGCTAAGGAAGGGTGGAGTGTTGAGCTCAAAATCATTGTTACCCACATCCTTGGTGATGGTGTAAGGCCCATAGTGAAGTGGGCAGAGATTTCGATGTGGCCCTGTAAGACACTCCTTTTGCAAGTGTCACCAGACTTTGTCTCCAACCTGAAATTGGTGTGGTGCCATCTGTTGATCATGGAGTTGCTTGTACTTAGCATTGAATTTATGCAAAATTTCATAAACCTGTTGGAGGATGTGTTGAATTCGCTCGATGAATCTAGTGGATTTTTTTGGTCTCAGAATGAACATGGGAAGAGTCTGTCTGTATGGATTCTAGGGGTAGTGCAACATCAATGGGATCCAAGGGTTGGAATATCAGTCCCACCTAAAATGTGCTATGGTCGATGGAGCTATGGAGAGCCCTTTTGTAACTGTGATGAGCATAGGAGAGACTCTCATCCCATGTACGTGAATGCTTAGAGTTGTACATGCGCAGGATGTTCACACTCATCTGATTGACGACCTCTATTTGGCTGTCTATTTGGGGGTGAAAAACAATGGATTTAGTGATCTTGGTGTCCAACAGTGACCCGAGACTTGACCAAAATGTGCTGAGGAACCTACTGTACTGATCGAAGATGATGGTCTGTGGTATCCCAAAATGGACCTAGACTCGTTCGAAGAAGAGCTTGGCAACAACTCCCGCTGTGATGTTCTTATTGCAGGATGTGAGGATGGCTATCTTCGAAAACCGATCAATGACCACAAATACACAATCATTATCTTGCTTGGTGGAAAAAATGCCATACATGTAATCCATCAAGATGGATTCCCAAGGCTTCTAGGGGGTAGGAAGAGGGGTGTATAATCCTTGCTTCTTGATGGCTGGCTTAGCAATGACACATGCAATGAAAGATCTGATATACTTGCTAATGTCATGTCGAATTCTTGGTCAATAAAATTGTTTCTGGAGAATGACCACAATTTTCTCCACGCAAAAATGTCCTGCCATCTGACTGTAGTGGGATTCCCAAATCATCTTTTCACGCTCGCTTGTAGGAACAAAAAGATGGCATAGATGCCATAAAAACCCCTCCTAAATGTGAAAATTGGTGATAGTCACATCTGTACCCAAGAGTTGATAGGTGGTGGTGAAGTCCGGATCTTGCTGATAAAGTTGGGGCCACTTAGATGCCTTATGTCCATAGGAATGGAGCACAATGGTGAGTGCATCCAAGAGAGGTCGACTGAGGAAGTCATCGACATGATTTGTGCTCCCTTTCTTATACTTGATGTTGATATGGAAGTTCTGTAGGTAGGTGGACCACTTTTGATGGAGGTCATTTTGCAACTTCCCTTGTGTCTGTATGAACTGCAGAGTCTTGTGATCAGTGTGGATGATCATCTCCTTTTCCAGAATGTAATTTTTCCATTAAAGACATGCTTGTACAATGGAATACATTTCCTTGTCATAGGTGGAGTATTTCCGAATAATATCTAAGAGTGTCTCACTATGGTATGCCACCGTATGACCATGTTGAGTGAGAACTATGCCTACAACATATTCAGATGCATCAGTCTCAATCTCGAATGATTGTTGCAGATCAGGCAAGGAGAGTACTGAAGTTGAGCACAAACAATTCTTTAGATCATCAAATGCTTGTTGTTTTTCCTTCCACCACATGAAATTTTCCTTGCCACCGCCCTTGGTCACGTGGATAAGGGCCCATGCAATATGGGAGAATCCAAACAAGAACTGTCGGTAGAAGTTGGCCAGTCCCAAGAATATCCAAAGCTCGATTAGTGTGGTCGGGGCTGGCCAGTCACATATGACTTGGATCTTAGCAGGATCAACATGTACCCCATGCTCATCAACAATGTAGCCCAAGTATTGGACCTTGTTCATGCCAAAGGAACATTTTTCCAAGTTGGCATATAGCTTGTGCTGCCGTAAAGTGCTCAAAACCTATTGAATATGTTGCATGTGCTCCTCCCAAGTTCTGTTGAAGATGAGGATGTCATCCAAATATACCACCATAAAAGAGTTGGTGAAGGGTCTCAATACATCATCCATTAACCTCATGAAAGTGGATGGTGCATTTGTTAGGACAAAGGGCATGACCAACCATTCGAAGAGGCCTTCTTTAGATTTGAAATTTGTCTTTCAGACATCAGTTGGTTCGATGGGAACTTGGTGGTAGCCAGACTTAGGTCAATCTTGCTGAAGAACTTTTCCCCCTTGAGTTGGTCAAGAAGATCATCAATCCTAGGAATTGGGTACTGGTTTCTGACTACGATTTTGTTTAATTCTCTGTAATCAATGCAGAGTCTCTAGGTCCTGTCCTTCTTCTACACCAATACAATCAGGCTTTGAAAAGGGGAGGATTTGGGTCTGATGTGCCTCTTTTGAATAAGCTCTTGGATATGACGCTTGATTTAGTCATTTTCCATTAGTGAGCGACGATAGACTGGTCCATTAGGCAGAGGTGCACCAGGGGGTTATGTCAATTGGATGCTTGACTTGATAGTGCTTCGGTACTCTGGTGGGTGAGTAGAATATGTCTCTGTACTCTTCCATGATCTCGTCCACTTGCTTCTGTTGCAAAGAGAGGCATTGTGTAGAGGCCACATATGTGGCGATGACCTTATTCTTACTGTGAGCACAGATCACAAAGAAGACGAACTTCTCGGTCTGTGAAATGACCTTACTGCATTACTTAGAAGAGATTAAAGAAATAGTGGTAGGCGACGCTGCCTATGGTATCTTGTACAATTGTCTACCCAAATTAATAATAACACTGTGGGGTCTAGACTCATACACAACACGATGCTTCCACAAATATGGTTGTCCTAAAAGAAAATCACAAAATTCAAGGGGATAAATATCACACAATACCTCATCTTTGAAAGGCTTGATGTCGTAGGGTAGACGACACTATTGGCTGACACAAAGATCTCTTCCTTGGTGAAGCCATCCAATGGTGTAGGGATGTGGGTGTGGTGTCGTTGGCAGGTCCAACTTCTTGATGACCTCTGTTGAGATCAGGTTCTTCTGACTATTGTTATTGACAATGGAATGAAGCAGACCCCCCTTTAACCACAACTGTGAGTGAAAGAGGCGTTCCCCTTCCTCTGATTCTTCTGGTTTGCTTGGCTAGACTTTGGTGGTAGCAACAGTGGTACTGGGTTTAGCATCAATAATCTGCTTCCCTCCTTCTGGATTTCATTTGGAATAAGAATCGACCTCTGAATTGGAAGCATTCAGCTCAACCACAAGTGACTGCCTTAAATGACATTATTCAGTGTTTTGCCAAGGGATTTTATGTTATTCACACCATTTTCCCGTGTCCTTCTTCATCTTCTCATTGCCCTTCTTGTGTTGCAGCTTGGACTAGTTGTCCTGAGAGTGGAAATATTTTCTCTATCCCTTGCTGTATGGGTTGGGGTCGCCTTTTCCCTGCTTCTATTGTGAGGAGTTTGTAGATCCAAACTCTTGCCTCTTCTGCTTGATCTTGACATCATATCTATAAGCCGTACCCAATGAGGCGATGTATAGAAACTTAATTTCTATTTGAATGTATCTATGCAAACAACCATGGTATTTGAGCACCAGGTGTCGCTCAGAGTCTTTGATACCCAACTTGGTGCGCAGGGTATGGAAAATATTGGTGAAATCTGGTACTGTCTGGTCCCTTTCTTGACACAGGGTGGTCCATCTTGTGTACTGTTCCTCATAGCTTCCAACATGGTAGTATTGTTCTTTAATGGCATCTCGGAAGGAATCCCATGCAGGGGAAACCATAAATATTGAATATTCCTCTATGGCCCTTTGCTCAGAGTAAGTTTCCCACCAGTCCTTAACATGGGGGATGACCTTGAGGAGTGAAAAAGTAATTTTTTCCTTATCGAAAAAATTATGGACCGAAAAATACCCTTCGAGCAGATTCAATCGTTTATCTACAACATTCTCATCTATCAGTCCTTCAAATAATGGAATATCAAAATTTACCTGTACCTTGAAGGGGGCTGCATGACTGCTTGATGAAGATGCTTCTCCTGTGAGAAACCACCGAAGGATCTATGCAAAATTGTCCATCATTTCGTTCCTTTGTCACGCAAGGGATTCCTCGAGAAACATTTTAAAAGGATCTCCTGCTCCACAATATTTCTTCTCATCTCCCATGGGTTGTTGTTGGGCTCGACGCGACTGATCTTACAACGAATCGATTGGTTCGAGTTCCAACTTCTTGTACCTAGATCTTGTCGGGGACATGCACGAAGAAAATAAATGAAGAGAAGATCGCTCTGATACCACTGATCCGTATTTAGGAGCGGAACGAATTGATTACAGACTAAATACGATAAACACAGAGATATGAAGAACAACACAAATATCCAGTGAACAATATCTTCTATTGAATAAATGAAATAGGTTGAAACTGTAAAACTGCAGAACTGAAAGACTTGCTCGAATGGTGGTAGCTATCTTTGACAGGAGATGTGGCTTCTACACGCATCCATCTAAGCATAATGATTAAAATGAGGCTCCAGAGGCCTTTTAACATTACTCATGAATTCCAAAACCATAGACATTCAAAAACCTAACCCTAGGAGATGAAACACCAAAAGTTATGTGGGCCCCTATGGTTAAGTTGGTACCTCATCTTCCCAGGGTCATAAATTTTGCATACGACCTCCATTTTAGGCCCATGATATCCTATTGGAAAGGTCTTTCAGAGAAATACACATTACATCATCAAACTCTGACTCTGTCTACAGTTTGACTGTGGCAAGCCAAAAAAATGTTGTTTATGGCCCCAAAATGGCCTTGGAAGTACAACAAGATGTGCTGACATGAAAACATACAAAACAAGCTAGTTGGATTAAGTGGGAGGCCACCAGTATCCACCTGGAGGATGTGTAGGGATTTAGACAACCCTAGAAGYGTAGAACCCACAATTACAAAGAAGTACAAAAGAACATGCTTAACAAAAAACTGTCAAGAGGAGCCAGTTGGAATAGGTGAGTGGCCACCAATATCCACCTGGATCATGAGTCGAGGAGTGCATCATTGTTGCTWCTATTCCAAGGCATGCCAATTTTTTTCAATGTTGTYRGGGAGGTGCTAAAGACTACACACCATTTTTACCATTTCTATCATTTTGACAAAAAGAAAAAAAAAATGATGCATTCATTTTACCATCTTATATAGAAAAGAAGGCTTAAGTGGATTGCCTTTTGATCAAGAATTTTTAGATGCATACCTAAACCTAGGGATAGATCGTGAATTTTTTTTCCTTAAACCCCCACTACTGAGCCAAGCCCTAGCCATCAAGGGCGATAACAGGTTGATTGTGAGGGAGTAGAATTTTTTTCGGATTTCTTAGAGGAGGAGGCAAGAGATTTTGATAATATCTCAGAGGGAGAAGGATCCCCATCTCACCACACAATGGCTGATGACAGAGACCAAGAAAAAATCTTTGAGTTTCCCGTTCGGGAAACCAATAGAGAAACAAAAATGAAGAAAATTGTAACAAAGTTTGGCTAACTCATCAGTGATGCCATGCAAGGAGAAGTAATGTTCCATTTGAGTGACCCAACTAGTGGGATTCGAGCCATCTAATTTGTTCACCACCACTCGTGGAATACATAGATCATGATGAAATGGGTTGGACTGAAAATTATAGGAATTGGAGGAAGTTTCACCTTTCGTGGTAGAAGGTTGTTCAGATGAGGCATGGCCTCCGAGAAATGGCAGTTTTTCCAGGACCTGGGAAACAAAGGAGTCAAGATGGGAGTCAAGGTGGGATGCAAGCTGGCTATGTGGGAATTTATGTCCTACTTCAGATCCTTTTTCATGTAGTCCAGTTTTGCTGCTATGTGGGAATTGATGCATGTTTCAAGTTCTTGGTTGCGGGTGTGTGCTATGGTGAAGGGAAAACACAAGAACAGAGTGGTTGGTCCACACAAAAAAGGTTTTACTGGTGAAGGGTACCACTAGAATCAGTACAAAGAGAGGAATCCAATGGAAGATGTGGGAAATAAGGGGTTCATAAAGGGTGGGTGGGTCCATAGAAAAAAAAAGGCTCACAAGTGATAGATACCATTGCGATCAGGGTGAGAAGGAGAATTAAATGGGATAGGTCCCAAATATGGGTGTCAAGAAGGGGGTCGGGTCCACAGAAAAACTAAGTCTTAAAAAGGATAGGTACCTCCACGATTAGGGCGAAGAGAGGGAACCAAAGGGATAGGTCCCAAATAAGGGTGCCGACGGGATGACTACACTCGTTTTATTTTTTACTTTTGCAGACTTCGAATCTGACTTGGAGAATACCACAATGACAGTTTTCCCAGAATTTTAATGAGAAATAATTTGTTGTAGGAATTTTGTAACCAAAATGCAGAAGGCAAGGTTGCACGACAATATGTCTCTTCTATTCCTTCTATGTTTTGTTCCTTTCCCAAGGGTTAGGGTTTTCAAGGTTCCTACAAACAAGGGTTTCCCCTATGCTATAGCTCTCTGATATATGTGCGGGGTAGAAAAATAGTACTCGGCCCAATATCTTAGGGCACCAACTAAGGAGGCTTGACCACACCCTTAGCTATACGACCCAATTACCCATGTACTAGAGAGTATCTTCCCAAGTGTTGTTCTCGGTGTCACTATAGTAGTTAGGCGACCGATCGATTGATCTAGAGTTTGTTTCAGGAGGCCTAGGGAACTCTAAATATACCTGTCAGTACGTGGGAGTGATGGCCATGTACAAATTCTTTCTAATGCAATATTACTCGAGTGGTACCAACAAGGTTTACAGAGGTTTCCAATAAGGTGAAACATTTGTTTCTAGACTACCCCATGAAGCCGTATGTATTTCCTACGTGTAGTCTTCCCCATCGCAGTTTTACCCGCTAAGCGATAGATCTCTATGATTTAAAGACACTGACAATATATGTCTCTACCCTGAAAACAAATTTCCCACAATTTCTGCAAAGGAAAGTGCTCCTATACCACTTGTTAGGTACCAAATCTATTATATTAAGTAGAAAATAGAAATATTGTAGAAATTACCAGCGGAACAACAAAATGTAGAGAACCACAATAAAAAATTATACCTTTATTGATAGAAAACAATGTTAACTTGCCTCTTCGAGGGGAAAACCTCTAGCAGAGAAAAGTTCTATTACAATATATCTCAAGACAAGGCTTTCTCATGCCTCCTTCTCATATTTATACTAATTCTATCTTCTAAAGAACATTCTAGATGAAGATCTTTCTAGAAGTGGGAGCTCCTATTAGGTCTTCTTGCATTGACTTGTTAATATTTATTAAATACGCCTTATTAACTAATGTTGACCTTTATTACATGGAAAATATATTAGTCTACCTACGTGAGGGGTTAGGGAGGTTAGGTCCCTAACAAAAGATGACCAAAAATTTCAATGTCATTAATTTAGATCAAAGTTGATGCAAATGGAAGCAATGTTTGTTAGAAGTTGTTACCTCTATAATATATTGAAACCAACAGAGGGGAATAAAGTATATGCCAATTCTAGTCTCTAGCAAACCATAAGAATCAATGTTATTGTAATATATTGTAGGTTTCCCCACAACCAGGAGAGGTAATGGCTATTTGATGGGAGTAATTGATCACTTTAGTAAATGGTGGTGATGATAACTTGTACAAAAGAAGTTTCGACATAACAAACCAGATAGTTATTTTTTGAGTGAGTATGGGCACAAATTTATCATCATCAATCATGTTTGGTCGTAATAATAGATTTATGAAGTACTTTTGCATAGCACTTTAGGGATTGATAGACACCAAGATTAAGGGGGGCACTTCCATCTTCAGGAAAATAGGCCTTATTAACTAATGTCGACCTTTATTACATGGAAAATATATTATTCTACCTATGTGAGGGGTTAGGGAGGTTAGGTCCCTAACAAAAGATGACGAAACAAGATTAGGTCCCTAAATAGGCCTTATTAACTAATGTCAGCCTTTATTACATGAAAAATATACTCTTCTACCTATGTGAGGGGTTAGGGAGGTTAGGTCCCTAACAAAAGATGACCAAATATTTCTAATGGCATTGCTTTAGATCAAAGTTGATGCAAATTGAAGCAATGTTTGTTAGAAGTTGTTACCTCTATAATACATTGAAACCAACAACGGGGAATAAAGTATATGCCACTTCTAGTCTCGAGCAAACCATGAGAATCGATGTTAATGTATTATATTATAGGTTTTCCCACAACTAGGAGAGATAATGACTATTTGATGGGAGTAATTGATCACTTTAGTAAATGGTGGTGATGATAACTTGTACAAAAGTAGTTTCCACATAACAAACCACATAGTTATTCTTTGAGCGAGTATGGGAACATATTTATCATCATCAATCATCTTTGGTCGTACTAATAGATTTATGAAGTGCTTTTGCATAACACTTTAGGGATTGTTGGACACCAAGATTAAGGGGGGCACTTCCATCTTCAGGAAAATGTCTAGACAAAGGTAATAAATCACACCATAGTTGTAAATTTTTATTCACAAACATCCAAACAAATTGAATACCAACATGCCATGTATGCAACACAATTACAATCATGTACTTCAAAGTGCGAAAAACACTTCACCTTTTAAATCATGCCTTAAATTTTGTGAAAGGGTTCATTAGTGATTCATATACCCATTCCTAAGGCAACAAAAATGAAGGAGAAAATTACACACGATTAAGTCATACGCTTCATTGACAACATTGAAAACTTCATGGACAAGTTCATGTAGCTTTGCATAAGAATCAATGGAAACACAAGATAATTTAGACCAATTTCCAACTAAATCACAATCAAAATAATGTACTTTTGTGTTTCTCTTTTTTTTTTCAAAAATCCCATATTAGTGACTATTACGCTGGTAATTTAGGTCATTGTGTGACATTGGTTAGTAACGACCTTTTTTGTGACAATCACAAAATCTAGGTAGCAACCCTAATAACGTCCAATTTCTAATTTCTATTCTTTCTGATGGGTCAAAAAATATTCAAAATTATGACTTGAGTAATATCTACATGTCAATAATTGCACATAAAGACTATGTTAAGGGATTTKATTATGTATCTCAAATGAGTCTATTATGGGTGCTTAGAATGAGGGCCTYAATTGGATCCCGTTGTGCCTTAATTAGAGACCACGATAATATGGTTTCAAAGCATGCCTCATGKATAGTCATTTAGGGCCTCGATAAGATCCTTCTTACAACCGTAATTGGAGACCTTGGGCAACCATGTTATGATAAAATAATGAACTATATGAATGACGAATTTTAACAATGTAAAATSCAAATTGCTTATATGATCTATGTTGTAAGTGCATGCATATAGATGGGACTTATCGAGAGGCATTGTGAGGGACCATTTAAAGTAACTATAATTTTAGAGAGTTAAACCCCATCATGGTTGAGGTTTATAACATGTTGAAATAATGTAACTGCGAAGAGCATTCTTATTATTATTTTGTTATTGGATTAAATCCCCATTGTGGATTAATCTTGTCATTATTGTTATTGGATTAATCCCCATTGAGGATTAATCATGTTGGTAATTGTATAAGGACCAAATCCCCTTTTGCGGATTGGGCATCAGACAATTACAATGTGCAGAATAAGAAGTCGGCCCCAACATTTATAATGAAAGGGCCAGAATTAATTAAAGGTGGGTTTACCCACCCAATGTGAGAGGTCGGCCCTGCCAGATGGTGACTCTTCACACGTGCCAGATTGATATAAATAAGAGGCTAGCACCTCACTTCTTAGACACACTTCACTTGCTCATTCTCTTATGAGGCAAGCTGCAATTACAAGTTGGAGAGAGGAGAAGAAGGGTGGCACATCTCTTGAGGAGGACTTTTCTGTATTGGTTGAGTTATCTCTTGAACATTGTATAAGCTATTTATGATAATGAAGTTTTTACTGGGTTTTCTTCCCCTAGAGGGTTTCCCAGGATAAATGTTGTGTCTCTTGTAGATGTGTATTTCTCAGTGATCTTGTTCTTATTATGCTCTTATCTTATTGAAATGCAAAGAACTATAATAATGGCATAACATTAACAAATATGGATTGAGTCTTGATTTGCATAGTATGTTGCATTAGTATTACTAAATAAAAACATACTCTTTGCACAATCCCTCCACTCTGAAAACAAAACAACATAACTACAGTTTAAAATTTCTATCGCTAGAGTTATAAAGCCCTAAACATAATATGGTGCACACTCTCAGCCCCACCACCCACCCTTACACAAATACATTGCTTTTACTAAATTTAATTAAAAATCCATTTTTCAATTAATATATTCAAAGATTATATACACAACAAACCCTAAACACTAAATAAGCTTACCATAAATCTATAAAATTTTAACAATTTCCATGATTTTAAACTAAAAAAAAATTCCATCCATACATCTATGATAAATCTTTGAATAAATAAATTTATCTGCTACTTATATTTAATCCAAATTCTTTGAAATGTTGATTTTAAACTTAAAAACAAATTCCATCCATGCATCTATGATAAATCTTTGAATAAATTTATCTGCTACTTATATTTAATCCAAAGTCTTTGAAATGTTTTGGATGACAATGTAAACCAATAAGCTAACCGAACATAGTTTACCATATGCCTTTGTAATGTAAAGACAAAACTCACAAAAAAACATCTTTGATTCTAAAAATGGGATTCTACAACACACAACCCTTCACACGCCTCTAACTCCATATTGTAGTACTTAAAGCTTCCATATTGTAGTAATCAATGTCATGTCGAATGCACTTAGGACGTCCTCTAGCCCATTGCTTAAAGTGAACACATCGTTATCCATTCAAAGGCATTCTTAACATAATTTTCGAGAGGCCTTACAATTTGCTTCACCATATATAGACATTGCATGAATTTTAACAATTTTTATGGCTAAGTCTTTTATCCTCTTTTTTTTCTTTCACTATATAAGAATTGATTTTTTAATTTCCTACGGTTATTTAAAAATAATATAAATTTTAATAAATATAAGAAAATTTATTATAATATTTAAAATAATAAAAATATTATTTTTTTAAATTTTTTATTAAAAAAAATTCAAATTTAATCTTGTAGACTAAAATTCCCCTTAAAATTTTTAAAATACAATAATTTTTTTCTTTTAATGTTATGAAGTTTATATTGTTGACTCATTAAAAACAACAAAGCAATATGTCACAAAGTGTGATTCGAAACTAGGTGGAGTGGATAACAATTTTCCTCAAGATCATTTGAAATACACCCAATTGACAAGATTATGCACTGTTAACAATTGATATTTGCAATTTGGTCATTCCAAAATTAATCTTGCGAGATTTCAAGCCAAAATGTTGGTTTCCCTTCCCATTAGTTCGAACAACTAGAAAATATTCAATTCATAGAATGTTTAGTAGATTACAATTAATTCATCTCATCCGTGACTCCCCTTTGATTTAACCACATTACATAGTTACCTTGTTGAGAATATTATAACTAGTCTCCTTCCTACCTTCACCTAGATTTCCTCGCCATCATATTTCATCATCGTTGGTGGATGCTCATTTAGAAGGTCGCTTCTCTCAGTTGTTTCCTCTTGTGGCTTGATTAGTGTGTCACAACGATGTGATTATTTTCTCTTTTCCTAATCAACATAAAGAACCATAAGCTGAATCAATTAATAAATTTATCAACCTTTTTACCCTAAACTAAAATTTGTCATACACTGCACGTTTCAATTATCCCTAGAAGTTTCTTTTGTGACTTTCACCCCTCCTAGATTGCCACCTTTGAGATCAATTCCAAAAGAGAACCCTCCCTAAGGGAATTCCTATGTTTTATCCCCTCCCAAGAATGCTTATGACCCCATCATGTCTACCTTGAACTTTCCAAACATAACCTTAGGTCTTCACATTTGGGTGATTTCTACTTCAAGCAAATCTAACTTCGATCCCTTGCCTTCAACTAGATTTAACTTGGTCCTAACTCTTCCTTCTCAACGTAATGAAAGTCCACCTTGTAAACAAGGAAATTTAAGCATGGGAACCAAGGGCAAGGGGAAAATAATAGTAATGCTAGAGGCATTCACAATGTGATCGAAGGTTAGGATCCGCTAAAACAAAAACATGACATACAAGTTAATACTAACCATCATGGCATCATTTGTGATGTTATTAGTCATTATACTCACCATTGTCCAAAACACCGAGTTTTCCGAGTTTCTTAGTCATTCCTTTCGATCTTGCAACACTCTCTCTAATTCCTCAAAGTAAACCGTCCCACATTTAGCATGAACACAATTCTTCATATGGAAAGGCTCCAAAAGAATTGATCACTTTTGTTAGTCACCACCGAGGTGACAAGTCCCTCCAATACCTCTTCTAGATTGGCAAATCAAAAGCTCCAAGAGAAGGGGGAAACCCTTTCATTGTTAGTGAGCCATTGTCCACCAAACCTTCTCAATGTAAGGAAAATGGAAGTATGCACCATCCAAGTTTGGGTTTGCATTTAGAATTCCATGATTCATTGTTGCATTGTGGTATAAAGTACTCTTATGCCTCTCTTGGCCATCAAAGCAATCAATTAGAAAATTGCTCCTTTAAGAACCAAGTATTATGCATAATTCAAACTATAACAACACTACAAATATAATTCATATGTAATATAAAGATGCAATGGAAATAATAATGCATATTTTGAATTCATTCATTAACATATTACAAGTAGAGACCATTCTGCAGGTAGACACGCATGAACACTCATAAGAAAATAAAGGCTTGAGTTCACCAAACTAGTGGTTGATGGGAAATTCACCACTTAACCATAGGGATAAATGAAATATTCCACCCCAAAGATAGACCATGATACCACCAAGGTGAAGTAAACTTCTACAAAGCTCTAATCTCACCCAATCCAACCCACTTCTCTCATGACAAAGCCAATCTACTCATTAATAAGAACTCTAGTCCCTTATCTAACCATCAATTGGCCAAGGCACTCTTTCCCACTCCACTACATGGAGCAAAGAATATATATTTCCTTTCTTTGCTAAGAGTCCATAAGGGATATTTTTCCCTTCTATTATAGAGAAGGAACCGAAACTATTGATTGCTTGATGGGAATAATGTGAAGAATAAACACTTTACATTGTTTTTTCAGTCATTATAGACATTTCAATCATGATTTTACCCTTCAAACCATCCTATTTCCTTTCATATTCTCAACAACAAATCCCCATTTCATATCCTCAACTCTTAATACTAGATATCTTTATAACCTGTTTTAATGCAGTTTTGAAAAATATTTTCATTGTATTTTATAAATGAAATTTCATGGGCGTACACCTATTGACAATGGGCACATTCAATGATCTTTTAACCATAAATTTTAATAGTATGGTTATCAATTGAAGATGCTAGCATATTCTTAGTAGTCCTTCCAAATCAATGAACCAGATCTTATGTTCATAACTTTATAGCACTTTTAAAAGCTTAGGTTAACCTATTTACTTTTTAACATTTACTTAATATGATTAAGAAATTACTATGTAACCATCTAATTGCCATGTTCAAATGATTAACAAATGTAAATCTAATTTAAATTACAAATTTACTCTACTATTAACTTTTTAATATTTTACTACATTTATTAATATTTTACTACATTTATGTAGTATACTTGTGGCAACCTCATAATTACAATCAATCCTTTCATATTCTGGTTAACGGCTGTGCTAGTTATGGCACTAAGAAAAATAGAAATGTCATTTCTTCCATGAAGATATCATTCCAACTTAAATTAGACTAGTCCAACAAAAATAATCTTTTTGGGAGTTCCAGATCTGAAGGCCTTGATTAGGGCTTGATGGGGCGCTCATGATGAGCCCTTTAACAGTTGCAGGCCAACGAACGTCCATCCCAGTATAGCATTTTTTTTTATCTGGCGTTGTGGAGATACAGGAAAATGTTGTCCCTCGCTGCAGCCTGCCACTCAGGATTTACGGAGCACAATTCGTTGCTTTCACCGATTTAAGTTGAAAATCCTTTACCCAATAACGTACGATGGCTATGCAGAGATTCTATCTGCGTATTCCATCCAAGATATTCGGCAGAATTTATCCAAAGGGTTTGAGATGTTTTGGATGAGAAGGTAAGCCAATGGGAATCCAAAAATACTTTATGATATGCCTCTGCAGAGGTAAATACAGTACTCATAAAAGCTTCTCTGGTTCTCAAAAAGAAAATGATTCCTCTGACAACGCCCAGCCCTTCATGTGCCTCTGATAGATGCCAAGTCCATATTGAAGTACAGAAAGCTTTCAAACATTGTACTCAGTGTTTTGTCGAATGCAAGCTTACAGTATTTACAATCTGCATCGCCATCTTTAGAGAGTGCGTAAAGTGACAAGAAATCTAGAATTAAGTTGCAGATTTCAGGTTTCTAACAACTGCAAGCTGTAACTTGAATATTCATAGCGTTTCTTGTCCTATTGTAAAAAGATATGTTCTAATCCCACTGACAGAATAGTGCTTCTCCATGTGCTTCTCCATGTGCTGGTTGAACTGTAATACAGGTTTCGACCGTTAATGGAGTCTACTTTTACGTAGAAGGCCTCTATTGATTCGCGTAGGGAAATTTTTATTTGGTTCTTCAAAATGTCCTGATCTATAGTTCCCTGATGATGTAGGCACATCTCCATGTACTTAGCAGATTCCAAGAGAGAAAAATCATGATCTTCTCAGGAATCATGGAGCAAGTGCTCACAGTAACCTTTGGTTCGATTAGAAGTTGAAAGATACGTACATATCTTAAAAGATTAAGTGCTGAAGTGTGCTTTAAATTTTCTAGTAACACGAACCATGTTTATGACTAAGCTTCTTATCCTCACTGATATAAAATTTAATAACAATTTTAAAAAGAATGAAAATAAAACCTTTTATTGTTTGAAATGAGGCATTGAATATATATATGGAGAGAGATTGGTAAAAAGCTTAAGAGTGAAAAGGTACATTAAGAAAGATGCCATGATGAGTGGCAGACAAAGTTATGCCAAAAACAAAAAAATTTAGATGATCCTTACTTCTAGTTGAAGAGTTCATATAATTCCTAATAGTATATATTCTACAAAATATTCTTAATATAAGTATTGATTTACAAAATATAGAAACCATTGGAAAACATTTTTGTTCTTAATTTTATCTTGTATAATATTGGTAGGGTGGAAATCTTGATCATAGATATCCATGTTCTCCATCATTTGATGCACAAGGTCTTTTTCTTTGAGGTCTTTTTGAGTTAAATTGACTAACATTTTGTATTTGGTGGTAATTGAATGCAAATTTTTATTAAGATTGTATGATCTAGATTTATGAGCGGAATGAAATGAATAATAGACTGAATACAATAACATAGAGATACATAGAACAATAAGAGATATACAATGAACAATAACTTCTATTGAATAAATAAAATAGGCTGAAACTGTAAAACTGCAGAACTGAAAACAACTTGCTCGAATGGTGGTAGCTATATTTGAGAAGAGATGGGGTTGCTTCGTACATCTGTCTGAGCAAAATGATTACAATGAAGCTCCAGAGGCCTTTTTAACATTACTCATGAATGGAAATGTTAGGATATTTATACACTTAGGAGTTAGTTAAGATCTACTTGGTCTAATGTGTCGTTAGGTAAAAATGTGTTTCTTTAGTATGCATTAATATGCATTTGTAGTTAGGAAATCTGACGGTCACGATATGTTCCCGACATAGAGTGATTTGACGGTTCATATTCTCCTCGATCTTAATGACCATTGATTTGTGGTTTAACACCCGATTGGTCCATGATATCTATTTAAAGAGCATGGAGGGTCATTTGTCGATGATCGATTGTGATAAACTTTTTTGTAAAATTTCTCTGTAATCTTTTTCTTTTGCATTAATAAACTGCTCCAACTGACTGCGTTGGTTGGGGCCGTGAATGTTTCCCCATAGGGGTTTTACTACGTCAAAACATTGGTGTGTTCTTTGATCTGGTTGTGTGAGTGGTTATTGAAGGTGTTCATACTCTGTTGGAATACCCATGTTGTCAAACATGTTATCCGAGCATGTTTGAAGACCCGCTCCTATTGTAGATTGAGGTCATGAAGTCGAGTTGCCTCATATCCATTTTCTGTCATTTGCATACATTTATGGGCTGAGAGGAATGTTCCATTGCATCCAGAGCGCTCTTTTCAGTTAGGAACACTTTTTGTTTCACTCGAAAAGGTTTTCGTTTTCCCAAGATAAGACCATTTCAGTCAGATTTGGAGGTATAAAGCCTAAATACGCATTTTTAAAATTTTTGCAGAGTATCATTTTGGTTTTATTTCGGTTTTAGATTATTTATTTCCAGGTTGTTACTCTTTTAGATCTGCATATGATCGTTTTCCCGCGCCCTGTGCGATCTCGACAAATTAGAAACATATAGGAAAATATGCATCTTCCGAGTAAGCTAACTGAGATCTAACCCTTGTTATCGAGAAGCGGAATTTTTTTTCTTGTGTGAATTTTTTTTTTAGCACGCTCTCCAAGGCCATCTTCAACAACAACAACAACACCCACACCCCCAATCCTCTTCCTAAAAAATACAATATGTTTTGCTAGACCATTTGGTTAAAAGTTGCATTATTAAGTAAGATGTCTTGAGTTCAAGTTTATCTTTTGTTACTTTTTTTTGAAAAAGTTCATGTTAAAATTGTAAAGTGTATTTCACTTCAAGTATAAAAGTGAATCACTATAAGTAGTTTTAATATTTTATTTTAGAGTTATTTATTTTGCATGAAGCTTTTCTTTTATAAAGTAACTTCATTGTAAAAGTGATCCCCACTTCTCTTTATAAAAGTGGGTCACTTCATAAAACAACTTACACAGCCATGTGGTTATTTGGTTACTGTTTATGCCTTTTTAAAAAAGGGCATAACTCTCACATCCGAAGTCCGTTTTCAATGCCATTTTTTTTAAACAACATAACTTTTTGAGATATTTCCATCAAGATCATCATTTTTAGTTTTTAAATCCATATTATCTGCATATTTAATATGGTGTCTATAAGTAATCTCTTTCTTACCAGCACCAACTACTTCCAATGAAAATCCCATATGGAAGATTTATTAAGAAATAAAGACTTGTACCAGATTACCTTGGGAAAAGAAACAACACCCACTAATGCTGATAAGAAAGTCAAATGGGATAATAAGAATGACGAAGCACGTGGATTAATCAGAATGTCCATCTCTCATGATATAAGGTTCCACCTTCAATCAATTGATCGACCCAAAGAAGCTCAGGACAAGATTGAATCTGTGTTTGGTAAACACAATATTATTCGAGCACAATAGTTAGAAAATCAAGTACTGACTTTAAGTCCAAATGAATTTTCTTGCATTGAAGACTATCTATCTAAGTTTAAAACACTTAGAATTTTATGTGAAGAATATAAGATAAAGATATAAGAAGATCATTGTATCTATGTTATTATTTATAAGCTAGGTAGTGCATATTCTGTGTTTGTATCTACTTTTTATGCCATGCAAGAGGATCTAGGGTAGCTTATAAAAAACCTAATCTTGAGAACTTTTGTGATGCTTTGATTAGAGAGCAAGATAAGCTTGTACAACTTGGAGTGATCAACACTGCAGGTACCTCCAACAAATCCTTAGTTGTCCATCATAAAGATAAACCCAAGAATCCCAAGAAGCAACATCCTCGCCACAACAACAAGCAATATAAAGGTCCCAAACCTACTCAGACAACTTCCGTTCCTAATGGTGACAAAGGAGTAAAATATAAAAGTAAGAATATTGACAGACATTGCAACTTTTGTGATAAAGATGGTCATGATGAGTCCAAATGTTTCAAGAAGATGGCAGCTTTAGAAGTAGCGATGAAGAAGCACAACATCAATATTGATTCTACTTCTTCTTCTTCTTCTTCT
>ML786411.1:456388-482562 GCA_009831015.1 Picea engelmannii | reverse complement strand
CGATTTTTGTGGTCCACTTTCTTCTCCTTCTTTTTCTGGGTGCAAGTATTTCTTAACTTTCATTGATGAATTTTTCAGACGTACTTGGGTTTACTTCTTAAAACTTAAGAGCAGATTTTTTGACAAGTTTTTGGCCTACAAGGCCCTTGTAACAAAACAATCTGGACATCAAATTGAAAAGATAAGAACATATAATGGAGCCAAATATGTGAACTATAATTTTACAAATTATTGCACTTCATAGTGCATCCAAATGCAACACATTGTTCCATATACACCACAACAAAATGGTGTTGTTGAGATAAAGAACCGCACATTAAAATAAATGACAAATTGTATGATCCAATCTAAGGGATTAAGTCTAAAGTATTGGGAAGAAGCAATCAACTGTGCAAATTGCATAGTAAATCACACTCCCACAAAGGATCTTAAAAATATACCACCGGAAGAAGCTTGGACTAAACTTAAACCAGATGTAAGTCACTTCCGTGTATTTGGCATTATAACATGGGCTCACATTCCTGATGAAAAAATGAAAGCATTGCAGCCTAAAAGTGAGAAGTGTATATTTGTTGGTTATTCTGAATATGTCAAAGGTTATAGACTTCTTCAACCACATTGTAATGAAATTATTATTAGAAGAGATGTTAAATTTGATGAAAATCTCTTGGCCCATGAGCCTAATTCGACGATTGTGCCTTCTTCGGCCTGCGATCCATCTTCCGTTTTTGTGCCTTGTTCTGTTCCTATTCTGGTTTCTTCTTCAGATGATGATAGTGAGGATGAAAATGCACCTCTGCTTGCTCACCTTCCTCCATATGAGTCCTTTGAACCTGAACCAACACCAGCTCCACAGCTTCCTAGATGGGTCCATGCAACACGAGAAGCAGTTGGTGATCCTTCAGATCAACGTCAGAAATGAACATAGTTCCAGCGAGCCTCTTCTCTTTTGGCTCAAGTTTCAGAGACTCATGATCCAGAGACATTTGTAGAAGCTTCAGGTCATCTAGATTTGGATACAACAATGAATGAAGTGTATTTTTCTTTAATGGCCAATGATACTTGGGATCTTGTACCTCTTCCAAAAGGAAGAAAACTTGTCAGATGTAAATGGGTCTACATAACTAAGTATGCATTAGATAAAAGTGTTGAAAGACAAAAAGCTCAGTTAGTTTCCAAAGTATTTTCCCAAGTTGAAGGAATTGACTATAATGAAACCTTTTCCCCTGTAGCCAAAATGAATTCCATCCACCTTGTTCTTTCCCTTGATGTGTCAAATAAATGGGAGGTCCATCAGATGGATATTAATTCCTCCTTCTTGCATAGATATTTGCAAGAAGAAATCTACATGGAACAACCTCCTGGCTATGCCCAGAATGACTCTACCCTTTTTTGTTGCCTTAAGAAATATATTTATGGTCTTAAGCAAGTTTCCCGAGCTTGGTATGTCAAAATGGACAACTTTCTTATTGACATCAGATTCTCTAGATGCCATTCCGATCCTAATGTCTATACCAAGAAACTAGGAAGTCGTCTCATAATCCTTGTCCTTTATGTTGATGACCTTATCCTTACTGGTAGTGAGTCAAAAATTTTAAACCATGTGAAAACCAACCTTAAGAATAAATTTGAAATGACAGAATTAGGTTTTTTGCACTATTTCCTTGGCCTCCAAGTTTTGCAAACCGATGAAGGAATTTTTCTTTCCCAGTCTAAATATGCTTGTGACCTTCTTTGTTGCTTTCACATGGATGATTGTAAACCAACCCCTTCTCCCTTCCATGCTGGAGTCAATATTATTGCCACTTGTACTTCTCCCGAAGTTGATGCCACCCTGTGCCGTCAGTTAGTTGGTAGCCTCTTATACTTGACTCATACCTGTCCCGATCTTTCTTTTGTTGTTGGTCTTGTTTCCTGATATATTGAAACACCCCATGAAAGCCATTGGAAATAAACTAAAAGGACACTTCACTATGTTCGTGGTACAATTCAGTTCGGGATACATTACAGTTTAGGGGGGACTCCTTTATTGGTTGGTTTCACTGATTTAGATTTGGTCGATGACCCTGATGATTAGAAGTCTACTGTAGGTTATGTTTTCATCCTTGGCTCAGGAATTGCCACTTAGGCCTGTAAGAAACAATAGGCTATTGCACTTTCTTCAGCAGAAGCAGAGTACTGAGCATCAATAAATGCATGTCAGTATGCCTTGTGGCTTCGACAACTCCTTTTAGAGTTTGGATTTCAGCATCCGACCAACCTTTGGTGCGACAATCAGATTGCCATCAAGCTCGCCAAAGACCCAGTTAAACATCAGCATAGCAAGCACATCGAGCTACACATGCACTTCATCAGAAAACTCATTCATGATCAAGTTATTGAAGTGCTATTTTTCCCTACAGAAGATCAAGTTGTAGACATTTTCACAAAGTCTCTTATAGAAGCAAAGTTTTCCAAACTTTGATCTATGTTAGGAGTTCATGAAGTTGTCATTAAGGGGGCATAGGCTCTAATGCCTCCTTCCTTCTCCTATTGTGTCACTATTGTAAATCCTTCAATCCTATCCCAAGTTGTTCTTAAGGGGGGATGTTAGGATATTTAGACACTTAGGATTTAGTTAAGATCTACTTGGTCTAATGTGTCGTTACGTAAAAGTGTGTTTCTTAGTGTGTTTCTTTAGTATGCATTTGTATTTAGGAAATTCGACGGTCATGATATGTTCCCGGCACAGATTGATTCGATGGTTCATATTCTCCTCAATCTTAACAGCCATTGATCTGTGGCTTAAAACTTGATTTGTACATGATATCTATTTAAAGAGTATGGAGGGTCATTTGGCGATGATCGATTGTGAGAAAATTTCATGTAAAATATCTCTGTAATATTTTTCTTTTTCATTAATAAACTGCTCCAAGTGGCCGTGTTGGTTAGGGCCGTGGATGTTTCTCCGTAGGGGTTTTACCACGTCAAAACATCGGTGTGTTGATCTTTGATCTGTTTGTATGAGTGGTTACTGAAGGCGTTTGTCCTCTATTGGAATACTTATGTTGTTGAACAACAAAAACCCTAGACATCCAAAAACCTAACCCTACAAGATGAAATGCCAAAAGTTATGTGGGCCCCAATGGGTAAGTTGGTACCTCAACTTCCCGGAATCGTAAATTTTTCATACAACCTCCATTTTAGGCGTGTGATAGCCCATTGGAAAGGTATTTTCGAGAAATACATAGAATTCCATCAAACCTTGACTTTCTCTATAGTTTGACTATGGCAAGCCAAAAAAAAAACTGTTTAGGGTCGCAAAATGGCCCTGGAATTATAGAAAGATGTATTGACATGAAAAATTCCAAAATAAGCAAGTTGGATTAGGTGGACAACCGCCAATATCCACCTCACAGAAATGTAGGGCTTCAAACAAGATTGAAAGTGTAAAACTCATAATTACAAAGAATTACAAAAGAACATGCTGAACTAAAACTGTAAAAAGGAGCCAATTGGAATAGGTGGGTGGTCACCAATATCCACCTGGATCATTTCTCCTCCCTTAGGAAGCAATGGTCTCTATTGCATTGAGTGCTCCCATCAGGTGAGGAAATTTCTATTGAATTTGGCCTTAGGTGAGCCACTTTCCTTGGTGCAGGAGTTGCCCTTCCTTGACAATCCGATAAAGCTAGATCCTCTGTTGGTGAGATCCCTTGATGTATGTTTTGACTATCTGATCAGTGGATGCTTGTTTCATGTAGTCATGGTTGAGCTCTGTTGGTGTCAATTGTTCTGCAATCTTTGAGGTGTCCAATAATGGTGTAAAATATGGTCGAAGGAGGTCCACATTGAACACTGGGCGCAAGCCAAGGAAGGGGGAAGTGTTGAGCTCAAAAGCATTGTCTCCCAAAACCTTGGTGATAGTGTAAGGCCCATAGCGAAGTGGACAAAGCTTCTAATGGGGCCTTGTAAGGCATTCTGTCTACAAATGTAGCCAGACCTTATCTCCCACCTGAAAGTTGTGTGATACTCGGTGTTGATCATGGTGTTGCTTGTACTTAGCATTGGATTTCTGCAAAATCTCATGGACCTGTTGACAGATGTATTGAATCCGATCAATGAATATGGTGGAATTTTCGGCCTCAGACTGAACATGGGAAGATTATTTCTGTATGGTTGCAAGAGGTAGTGCAACATTAATGGGACCCGAGGGTTGGAATCCCATCCCCACCTGAAATGGGCTATGGCAGATGGAGCTATGGAGAGTTCTGTTGTAGCTGTTCTGAACATAGGGAAGAGTCTCAACCCATGCATGTGGATGCTTAGAGTTACACATGCACAGAATGTGCACAATCATCTCATTAACAACCTTTGTCTGGCCATCAATTTGAGGGTGAAAGGAAGTGGATTTAGTGAGCTTGGTGTCCAACAATGACCAGAGACTTGACCAAAATGTGCTGAGGAAATTGTTGTCTCGATCGGATATGATGGTCTCTGGTATCCCAAAATGGACCATTCTCGTTTGGAGAAGAGCTTGGTAGTACCTTCCGCTGTAATGCTCTTCTTGCAGGCTGTGAGAATGGCCATCTTTGAAAACTGATCAACCACCAGAAATACATAATCATTTCCTTGCTTGCTGGACAGAAGGCCATACATATAATCCATCAAGATGGATTCCCAAGGCCTCTCGAAAGTTGGAAGAGGGGTGTACAAGCCTTGCTTCTTGATGGCTAGCTTGGCAATGACACATGCAGTGAAAGATATGATATACTTGTTGAAGTCCTATCGAAGTTTTGGCCAATAAAAATGTTTTTGTTGAACGACCATAGTTTTCTCCACGCCAAAATGTCTTTCCATCTGACTATACCGAGCCTCCCAAATCATCTTTGCACACTCGCTTGCAGGAACACAGAGGTGTCCTAGATGGCATAACAGTCCACCCTGAAAATGAAAATCGGTGACATTCGTGCCTGTACCCAAGAGCTGATAAGCGATGGCGAATACACGATCTTGCTGATAAAGTTGGGGCCACTCAGATGCCTCATGCCCACATGAATGGAGCATGGTGGTGAGTGCAGCCATGGGAGGTCAACTGAGGCAGTGGGTGACACGATTTGTGCTCCTTGTCTTATACTTGATGTTGAGATGGAACTTTTGCACGTATGTGGACCACTTCTAATGGTAGTCGTTCTGCAACTTCCTCTGTGTCGGTATGAACTGCATAGTCTTGTGATCAGTGTGGATGATTGTATCCTTTTCTAGAATGTAATGTTTCCATTGACGACATGCTTGTACAGTGGAATACATTTCTTTTTCATAGGTGGGGTATTTCCAGACAATATCTGAGTGTCTCACTATGGTATTCTATCGGATGACCGTGTTGAGTGAGAACTGTGCATACAACATAGTCAGATGCATTAGTCTCAATCTTGAACGATTGTTGTATATCGAGTAAGGAGAGTATTGGAGTTGAGCACAAGCGATACTTCAAATCATCAAATGCTTGTTGTTGTGCCTTCCCCCATGCAAAATTTTCCTTTCCACCACCCTTGGTCACTTGGCTGAGGACCCATGCAATATGGGAGAATCCCAACATGAACTGTTAGTAGAAGTTGGCAAGTCCCAAGAAGATTTGAAGCTTGGTTAGTGTGGTTGGGGCTGGCCAGTCACAGATGACTTGGATCTTAGCTAGATCCACATGTACCCCATGTTCATCAACAATGTAGCCCAATTATTGGACCCTTCTCATGCTAAAGAATCATTTTTCCAAGTTGGCATATAGCTTGTGTTTCCACAGAGTGCTCAAAACTTGTTGAATATGATGCATGTGCTCCTCCCAAGTTTTGTTGAAGATGAGGATGTCATCTAGATATACCACCACAAAAGAATTGGTGAAGGGTCTCAATACATCATCCATCAAGCTCATGAAATTTTCTAGTGCATTTGTTAGGCCAAAGGGCATGACCAACCATTCGAAGAGACCTTCTTAATATTTTAAAGTTGTCCTCCATACATCAGTCAGTTCGATGGGAACCTGGTGGTAGCCAGACTTTAGGTAAATCTTGTTGAATAAATTTCCCCCCTTGAGTTGGACAAGAAGGTTATCAATTCGGGGAATTGGGTACCGGTTCCTGACTGTGATTTTGTTTAATGCTCTGTAATCAATGTAGAGCTACGAGGTCTCATCTTTCTTCTACATTAGTACAATTAGGATGCCTCAAGGGGAGGAGTTGGGTCTGATGTGCCCCTATTGAAGCATCTTTTGGATCTCACACTTGATTTTTTCATTTTCCATCAACGAGCGACGATAAATTGGTCCATTAGTCAGAGGTGCACCGAGAGTTATATCAATTGGATGCTTGAATTGGTAGTGTGCCGGTACCCCGATGGGTGAGGAGAAGATGTCTTTGTACTCTTCCACGATTCCATCCACTTGATTTTGCTGCAAAGAGAGGCCTTGTGTAGAGGTCACGGATGTGGCAACGACCTTCTACTTACTATGAACATAGATTGCAAAGAAGACAAACTTCCCGGTCTATGAAATGACATTACTACATTGCTTAACAAAGATTAAAGAAATAGAGGTAGGCGACACTACCTCTGGTATCCTGTACAATTGTCTACCCAAAGTAATAATAACACTATGGGGTCTAAACTCATACACAACATATCGTTTCCACAAATATGGTTGTCCTAAAAGAACATAAAAAACTTCAAGGGGATCAATATCACACAATACCTCATCTTTGAAGGGCTTGATGTTGTAGGGAAGACGACACTGTTGGATGATGCAGAGATCTCTTCCTTTGCGAAGCCAACCGATGGTGTAGGGATGTGGTTGTGGTGTCATTGGCAGGTCCAACCGCTTGACGACCTATGCTGAGATCAGGTTCTTTTGACTGCTGCTATCGACAATGAAATGAAGTAGAGCCTCCTTTACCCACATATGTGAGTGAAAGAGATGTTCCCCTTCCTCTAGTTCTTCTGGTTCACTTAGCTGAAATTTGGTGGCAGTAAAAGTGGCACTGGGTTTGGCATCGATAATCCGATTCCCTCCTTCTGGATTTGATTTAGAGTCAGAATATGCCTCTGACTCGGAAGCTTTCAGCCCGACCACTAGTGACTGCTTGGAGCGACATTCTTCGGTGTTGTGCCAAGGGCTCTTATGGTATTCACACCACTTTCCCGTGTCCATCTTCAACTTTTCATTACCCTTATTGTGTTACAGATTGGAATGGTTGTCCTGAGAGTGGCCATATTTGCTCTGTCCCTTGTTTTGTGGGTTGGGTTCACCTTTGCCCTGCTTTGACTGTGAAGAGTTTGTAGATCCAAACTCTTGCCTCCTTTTCTTAAATTTCTTCTCGATCTTGACAACATATTTGTGAGTCGTACCCAATGATGCAATGTCTAGAAACTCCATTTCTTTTGGAATGTATATATGCAGGCAGTCATGATATTTTAGCATTAGATTTTGTTCAGAGTCTTTGATACCCATATTGGTGCATATGGTATGGAAAATATTGGTGAGATCTGGTATTGTTTGGTCCCTTTCCTGATACAGGGTGGTCCATCTTGTGTATTGGTCCTCGTAGCTTCCAACATGGTAGTATTGTTCTTTAATGGCATCCTTGAAAAAATCCCATGTGGGGTCGACCACAAATATTGTAGATTCCTATATGGCCCTTTGTTCAGAGTAAGTATCCCACCAATCCTTAACATGGGGGACGACCTTGAGGAGTGAAAAAGTAATATTTTTTCTATCGGAAAAATTGTGGATTGAAAAATACCCTTCGAGCAGATTCAACCATTTATCTACAACATCCTCAACTACCAGTCCTTCAAATAATGGAATATAAAAATTTACTTGTACCTTAAAGGGGGTTGAATGGACGCTTGATGAAGATGCATCTCCTGTGAGCAGCTGTTGAAGGATCTATGCAAAGTTTTCCATCATTTCGTTCCTTTGTCGCGCAAGGGATTCATCGAACAACATTTTAAAAGGATCTCCTGCTCCATAATCTTTCTTTTCGTCCCCCATGGGTTGTTTTAGGCTTGGTGCGAATGATCTTGAAATGACTCGATTGATTCGAGTCCCAACTTCTTGTACCTAGATCTTGTCGAGGACATGCAGGAAGAGAAATAAATGAAGAGTAGATCGCTCTAATACCACTGATCCAGATTTATGTGTGGAATGGAATGAATAAAAAAATAAATACAATAACACATATATACATAGAAAAATAACATATATCCAGTGAACAATAACTTCTATTGAATAAATAAAATACGCTGAAACTGTAAAAATGCATAACTAAAAACAACTTGCTTAATGGTGGTAGCTATCTCTAAGAAGAGATGTGGATGCTACGTGTATTCGTCAAAGAAGAATGATTACAATGAGGCTCCAGAGGCCTTTTTAACATTAGTCATGAATTCCAAAACCCTAGACATCCAAAAACCTAACCCTAGGATATGAAATGCCAAAAGTTATGTGGGCCTCGATGGGTAAGTTGGTACCTCAACTTCCCGAGGTCGTAAATTTTGCATATGACCTCTGTTTTAGGCCCATGATAGCCCGTTGGAAAGGTATTTTCAAGAAATACACATTATTCCATTAAAATCTTACTTCAACTATAGTTTGACTATGGAAAGCTAAAAAACATTGTTTAGGGCCCCAAAACGGCCCTGGAAGTACAAAAAGATGTACTGGCATGAAAAATTCCAAAATAAGCATATTTGGATTAGGTGGGAAGCCACCAATATCCACCTGGAAGTTGTGTAGTGCTTCATACAACCCTGAAAGTGTAGAACCCACAATTACAGAAGAACATGCTAAACTAAAATGGCCAAAACAAGCCAGTTGGAATAGGTGGGTGGCCTCCAATATCCACCTAGATAATTGCAGACCATGTTTCTTAGCATGGAGCATCATGCCTCAAACACTTGGATTTGTTTCTTCTATTGGAACAGGGTATTTCTAACCAAATCATTCTGAGAGATGCACTAGTGTTCATTTTCATGGACTTTGGTGGTTACTGAGACAATTGAGGCTCTATTGCTATTGATAGATTCGTCATGTCTATGGAACACTCTATGAAATTCCAATTCCTCTCTACAATATATTTTCAAGGATTTATATCCAGTTAGAAGAGATAAAAACTATGGGTCCCAAAAGATAACCTGTATCTCCCTTTTAGGTTTCCATTTCCATCGATAAATGAGCCAAGAGGGGTAAAGTAGGGTGGGAGAGGGACATAATTCCAACACCCAAACGTCAAGCAACACCACCAACCCAAGGTCACAAACACCCAGTAATATATACAACATATAAACAACAAAATTCCAAAAGAAGGTGGTGACAAAGCACCACAAGACCTTTTTAATCTTTTGCAGTAGATGAAAACTGCAAAATACATGCCAAAGACATAGAGAAGACCTGACTAGTAAGACACATTGGCCCAGAGTAGTCCATCACTACACAATGTCACTCAAACCAATCACAAAAAGCACCATTATCCTACTTAAGTCATGATAAGATATACTCAAGGATTCAAAATGTCGGTTGGAGGTTAAGTCTAGCATGTGCAGGGTTGGTGAACAAGTCCTTTTGCATTTCATTCCCTCACTTGATATCGCATGACGATGGAAGTACCATGACATGTGTTGATTATGAAAGTGATGATGTACCTCCATGGTTAATAAAATTCAAATTAGATTAGGGGGTGGCTTGAGTAAATAAACCTTGAATTTTTGAAGAAACCCAACATTTAACTTGGTTGCTTCATTTTCAAGAGCGTCAACTTGTCAATTGTGATCCCTTAGGACCTAGAAGAAGGAGACCCCTTGGAATATGAGGATTTCCTTTTGAATCCTTGCTATGAGAGTCACCAATGATGATCAAAGTCCTTACTATGTCTACATTTACTAAGATTAAACTTTGAAGGAGGCCATATGCTTCACCTTAGTTATTTGTGAATGTCCCTATACCCTACGCATAAGACAATTATTTTTGTCTCTCAAGATAAAAAAAAGCCAGTGGTGCCTACCACCATTGGAACATTGAACATATTGTTAACAAATATTACTATAACATTTAAAATAAGTAAAATTTGATATTTTTAAACATATTGCAACATTACATTAAAAGATATTTGTGTGGAACCTTAAAAAAATAAATTAAAAATATTAAATATCATACAATTGTGTGTGTAGAATGTAAAAAATTAATAAAATATTTTTCATATATTGGGAAATTAAAAATATTGTTTATCTTTTATTAACAAAGATAGTTAAACAATTAAAATGAGGAACAAGACATCAATCTTGATTTATTAGAATTTAATAAATTTAATAATAAATAACTTTATTTGTTTTAACATTTTGTTTTTATGGTGAAAAATATTGTAGACAAACTTTCTTATGTTACAAAATATGAAATTGGTACATGATGTGTGCATAGACATAACATTTTTAAGATAAAGTGTTTTTCATCTTCCATCTTCTTAGTATCACAAAGATTATGTATTCTTTTTATCCCATGGTGTTTTACATTTTGTAAGTGTCTAGTTTCACTATGAAAGTAGGGATCAAGTTATTTTAACAATTCTAATTTACATCTTTAATCTATTTATAGTAAAAAATTAATTTTGATATTCCAAGTTGCAATTAATGATGTCTTTATTGTAAATTAACTTTCTCTTATTCTCTATTTCTTTGTTACACCATAATTTCTCTTTAAATTTAGTTGTGAGCATGCTTTTAATGGTGTCAACATTTTGTAGAGTTGTCTCCCCTCTATTATTTGAACAACGTTCTAATCAAGACTCAACATCATTATGCCACATTCTCTTAAGTCTAGGCAACCTTATTGGTATTCTAGGAAAGATCTTATTCTTCATGCTAATTATCTTGTAATTGTCCATTAGGTACTTGATCCTTGCCTTGATCTCAATGTGTGTAATTCCAACCTCTAAGAGGAACATTGGATATAGGGTGTATTTATTTTAATTTTAACATTATTGATCCAGATGGATATTGGTGGCCACCCACCTATTCCAACTGGCTCCTCGTGTCCATTTTTTTTCAATACGTCTTTCTGTACTACTTTATAGTTATGAGTTCTACACTTCTGGGGTTGTCTGAAGCCTCACACATTCTCCAGGTGGATAGGGGTGGCCTCTCGCCTAATCCAACTGGCTTATTTTGTATGTTTTCATGTCATCACATCTTGTTGTACTTTCAGGGCTGTTTTGAGGCCCTAAACATTGTTTTTTTGACTCGCCACAATCAGACTATAGACAGAGTCAAAGTCTGATGACGAAATGTTTATTTCTCTAAAATACCTTTCCAACGAGCTATCACACACCTAAAACAGAGGTCGTATGCAAAATTTATGACCCTAGGAAGTTGAGGTACCAAATTACACCAACTTACCAATAGGGCCCACTTGACTTTTGGCGTTTCACCTTCTAGGGTTAGGTTTTTGGATGTCTAGGGTTTTGGCATTCATGAGTAATATGAAAAGGGCCTATGGAGCCTCATTGTGATCCATTATGCTCAGATGGATGCGCGTAGTAGCCACATCTCTTCTCATAGATAACTACCACCATTCGAGCAAGTTTTAGTTATGTAGTTTTACAATTTCAACCTATTTCATTATTTAATAGTAGATATTGTTCATTGAATATTTGTGTTATTCTTCCTATCTCTGTGTTTATAGTATTCGGTCTATAATTAGTTCGTTCCACTCCTAAATCTGGATTAGTGGTATCAGAGCGATTTACTCTTCATTTATTTTTCTTTGTGCATGTCCCCGACAAGGTTTGGGTACAAGAAGTTGGGACTCGAACCGATCGAGCCATTACCAGATCGTCCATGCCGAGCCCTACAAAAAACCATAGGAGATGAAAATAAAGATGATGGAGTAGGAGATCCTATTAAAATGTTGTTCGAGGAATCCCTCATGCGACAAATGAACGAAATGATGGACAACTTCATGCAGATCCTTCGATGGTTGCCCATGGGAGAAGCATCTTCATCAGGCGGTTGTGCAACCCCTTCAAGGTACAGGTAAATTTTGATATTCCATTATTTGAAGGACTGATAGATGCAGATGTTGTAGATAAATGGTTAAATCTGCTCGAAGGATATTTTTTGTTCCACAATTTTTTCGATTGGGAAAATATCACTTTTGCACTCCTTAAGGCTGTTCCCCATCTTAAATACTGGTGGGATACCTACTCTAAGAAAAGGGTCGTGGATGAATCTGCAATTTTTGTGGTGGCCTCTACTTAGGATTCCTTCCGGGATGCCATTAAAGAACAATACTACCCTTTTGGAAGCTATGAGGACCAGTACACCAGACGGACCACCCTACGTCAAGAAAGGGACCAGAAAATACTAGACTTCACCAATATTTTCCATACCCTCCGCACCAAATTGGGTATCAAATATTCTGAGCGTCATTTGGTGCTCAAATACTGTGGTGGTTTACATAGATACATTCAAACATAAATGGATTTCCTGGATATCGCCTCATTGGGAACAACTTATAGATACACTATCAAGATCAAGCATAAATTTAAGCAGTAACGATGAGAGTTTGGATCTGCAAACCCCTCACAGCTGAAGCAGGGAAAAAGCAACCCCAACCCACACAACAGGGGACCAAGTTGTGATGGTCTCCCTCAGGACAATCCATCCAAGCCGCAACACAAGAAGGGAAACGAGAAGATGAAGTAGAACACAAGAAAATGGTGTGAGTACCATAAAATTCCTTGGCACAACAACGATGAATGTTTCTCCAAGAAATCCCTCATGGCCAAGCTGAAGGCTTCCGAGTCAGAGGCCGATTCTGATTCTGAGTCATATCTCGAAGGAGGGAAGCAAATTATCGATGCTAAATCCAGTTTCATGGTCGCTACCACCAAAGTATGGACAAGCGAACCGAAAGAACTAGAGGAAGGGGAACGCCTCTTTCACTCGCAGATTTGGGTCAAGGGGGCTCCGATTCACTTCATTGTCGACAGTGGTAGTCAGAAGAACCTAATTTCATCAAAGGTTGTCGAGTGACTGAACCTGCCAATGACACCACACTCACAACCCTACACTATCGAATGACTTCGTCAAGGAAGAGATCTCTGTGTCAACCAATAGTGCCATCTGTCCTACGACATCAAGCCTTTCAACGATGACGTACTGTGTGATATTTCTCCCCTTGAAGTTTGTGATGTTATTTTAGGACAACCATATTTGTGGAAGTGTCATGCTGTGTATGAGTCTAGATGCCGTAGTTTTATTATTACTTTGGGTAGAGAATTGTACAGGATTCCAGAGGTGGCACCACCTACTGCTATTTCTTTAATCTCTGCCAAGCAATGCAGTAAGGTCATTTCATAGACTGGGAAGTTCATCTTCTTTGTGATTCGTGCTCATAGTAAGAAGAAGGTCGTCACCACATCTGTGGCCTCTACACAACACCTCTCTTTGTAGCATAAGCAAGTGGATGGGATCGTGGGAGAATACAGAGACATCTTCGTCTCAGCTACATGGGTACTGACACACTGGCAAGTCAAGCATCCAAATTATCTGACCCCCGACGCACCACTACCTAATGGACTGGTCTATCAACACTCACTGATGGAGAATGACGAAATCAGGTGTCAGATCCAAGAGCTTATTCAAAAGGGGCACA
This sequence comes from Picea engelmannii, assembly GCA_009831015.1. NCBI lineage: Eukaryota > Viridiplantae > Streptophyta > Pinopsida > Pinales > Pinaceae > Picea > Picea engelmannii. Next base: position 468,887 of record ML786411.1, on the reverse strand, counting down.
TGAGACCCATCTCGTCCCCTTGCAGAAGCATGATTGTACTGGTGCATAAAAAGGACGGGACTTGGTGAATTTGCATTGATTACAGATCCTTAAACAAAATCACAGTCAGGAACTGCTATCCCATTCCCAGGATTTATGACCTTCTTGATGAACTCAAGGGGGAAAATTTCTTCAACAATATTGACCTGAAGTCTAGCTACCACTAGGTTCCCAACGAACCAATGAATGTCTGGAAGACAACCTTCAATTCTAAGGAAGGTATCTACGAATGGCCAGTCATGCCCTTTGGCTTAACAAATGCACCAACCACTTTCATGAGGTTTATGGATGATGTATTAAGACCATTCACCAACTCCTTTGTGGTAGTATATTTGGATGACATCCTCATCTTCAACATAATGTGGGAGGAGCACATGCATCATATTCAACATGTTTTGAGCACTCTATGGTAGCACAATCTTTATGCCAACTTGGAAAAATGCTCTTTTGGCATGAACATGGTCCAATACCTGGGCTAAATTATTGATGAGCATGGGATACATGTTGATCCAGCTAAGATCCAAGTCATCTGTGATTGTCCAGCCTCGACCACACTAACCGAGCTTTAGATATTCTTAGGAATCGCCATTTTTTTTATCGACAGTTCATGCTGGGATTCTCCCATATTCCTGGGCCCTCAACCAGGTGATCAAGGGCAGTGGTAGGGCCAAGTTTGTGTGGGGGAAGGAGAAGGAACGAGCATTTGAAGATTTGAAACATTGTTTGTGCTCAAATCCAGTACTCTCCTTGCTCGATATGTAACAACCATTCGAGATTGAGACTAATGCATCTGACTATGCTGTGGGCGTAGTTCTCACTCAACACGGGCATCCAGTGGCATACCATAGTGAGGAAATCTCTGATACTGTCTGTAAATACCCCACCTATGATAAGGAAATTTATTCCATTGTAAAATCTCGTCGTCAATGGAAACATTACATTCTAGGAACATAGACGATCATACACACATATCACAAGCCTCTGCAGTTCATACAGACACAAGGGGAAATTGCAGAATGACCACCATCAAAAGTGGTCCACCTACATGCAAAAATTCCTATCAACATCAAGTATAAGGCAGGTATCTCCAATCATGTCATTGACTGCCTCAGTCGACCTCCTGTGGCTGCACTTACCACTGTGCTCCATTCCTGTGGACATGAAACATTGGAGTGGCCCCAACTTTACCATGAAGATCTGAACTTCTCCACCACATATCAACTCTTGGGTATAGGCGCCACTGTCACTGATTTTCACATTAAGGATGAACTCTTATGCCACCTGGGCCATCTCAGTTTTCCTACAAGTGAGCGTGCAAAGATGATTTGGGAATCCCACTGCAGTTGGTTGGCAGGACATTTTGGCGTAGAGAAAACTGTGGCCATCCTTCAGAAACATTTTTATTGGCCAAAAATTCACCTAGACGTCAGTAAGTATATCAGATCTTGCACTATATATGCCATTGCGAAGCCAACCATCAAGAATAAATGCTTATACATCCCTCGACCTATTCCTAAGAATCCGTGGGAGTCCATCTCCATGGATTACATGTCTGGTTTGCCTTCCACCAAGCACGAAAATGACAATGTGTTTGTGGTCGTTGATCGGTTTTCGAATATGGCCATCCTCACAGCTTGTAAGAAGTCTGTCACAATGACCGATACTGCCAAGCTCTTCTTCGAACAAGTTTGGGTTCACTTTGGGATACCACAGACCATCATCTCCAACTGAGACAATAGGTTCCTCAACACCTTTTGGTCGAGTCTCTAGTTTCTGTTGGACACCAAGCTCACAAAATCCACTTCTTTCTACTCCCAAACCGATGGCCAAACTAAGGTCATCAATTAGATGATTGTGCACATCCTGCGCATGTACAATTCTAAGCATCCTCATCCATGGGACAAGAGTATCCCATATGTCCAACACAGTTACAACAGGGCTCTTCATAGTTCTACCGGCCATAGACCATTTCAGGTGGGTCTAGGATTCCAGCCCTTGGGACCCATTGATGTTGCACTTCCTCTTGCCACCACACATACACACTCTTCCCCAGATTAGTCTATGGTCGAAAAAGCCACTAGATTCATTGAGAAGATTCAACACATCCTCCAATAGGTCTAGGAGATTTTGCAGAAATCCAATGCTAAGTACAAGCAATGCCATGATAAACACAGGGTGCCATACTAGTTTCAGTTTGGTGAGAAAGTTTGGTTACATTTGTAGAAGGATCATCTAATTGGGCCCCATCTAAAGCTTCGACCACTTCATTATGGGCCTTACACTATCACCAAGGTTGTGGGTAGAAATTCTTTTGAGATCAACACTCCACCCTTCCTTGGTCTGCATCCAGTATTCAATGTGGACCTCCTTCAACCATATTTCCCACCATTATTGGACACCTATGAGATCGTCGAACAAATGACACCAACATATCTCAACCCTGATTGCATGGAATAAGCATCCACCGATCAGATAGTGTACAGACAGGGAAAGGGAACTCACCAACAACATTTCCAACTTTATCGGGTTGTCAAGGCAGGGAAACTCCTATACCAAGGCAAGTGGCTCACACTTGGCCAAATCCAGTAGAAGTTTCCTCACCTGATGGGGGAGATCAGTGCAATGGAGACCATTTCTTTCTAAGGGGGGAGGTTTGATCCAGATGGATATTTGTGGCCACCCACCTATTCCAACTGGATCCTCGTGTCCATTTTTTTTCAACACGTCTTTCTGTACTTCTTTATAATTGTGATTTCTACACTTCTGGGGATTTCTGAAGACTCACACATTTTCTAGGTGGATACGGGTGGCCTCTCGCCTAATCCAACTGGTCTATTTTGTATGTTTTCATGTCAGCACATCTTGTTGTACTTAACATTGTTTTTTTAACTCGCCACAGTTAGACTGTAGACAGAGTCAAAGTCTAACAACAGAATGTGTATCTCTTTGAAAGACCTTTCCAACGGGCTATCGTGCACCTAAAATGATGGTTGTATGCAAAAGTTATGACCCTAGGAAGTTGAAGTATCAAATTACACCAACTTACTTTTGGTGTTTCACCTTCTAGGGTTAGGTTTTTGGATGTCTAGGGTTTTGGAATTCATGAGTAATATGAAAAGGGAATATGGAGCCTCATTGTGATCCCTTCGGCTAAGACGAATGCGTGTATCAACCACATCTCTTCTCAGAGATAGATACCACAATTCGAGCAAGTTTAAGTTCTGCATTTTTACAGTTTCAACCTATTTCTTTATTTAATAGAAGATATTGTTCACTGAATATTTGTGTTATTCTTCCTATCTCTGTGTTTATGGTATTCAGTCCATAATCAGTTCATTCAACTCCTAAATCCAGATCAATTGTAGATTATAAAATGCATGTGAATTTGATGGTTTTTCCTACAAGGTTTTCTAGAAATGTTGCAACCCCAAATTTTAGATCCATATAACTAGAGTAAAAGTGTGCCAAAGAAGTTTTTTAATGCAAAAAATATGTTGCTTTATAGTTGCTCTCAAGACCAAAATAGACTTTCCATCCTCTATTAATCATTTTATCAACATTATAGTTCCCACTAAGCTTTTGATGAAGGTCAACTCCAAGACAATCTATGAAGTAACTTTTTCCAAGTTATTGTCGTACACAAATATAGGACAACCAATGTTCTTGGATTTGATAATCATAACCTTTTTCTCATCAGTGTTTACTGACATACCAAAGTTAAAACATAAATATTTTAAAATTCTTGGTTACTTGCCAGGATGAGACAAACACCTTGTAAAAACAACAATAGTGTCAATGTAAAGAAGAATGATGATGACTATCCCAACCAAAGTATTGACAACATGATTTTTTCAAACATGCGTCTAACTTGTCAATATAATTACCAAAAATTTTAGGGGACAAATGACAAACTTTCTTAAAACCCTTATATTTCAATTAATTTCTTCTTACCAACCCTCATATTCTTGAATTTAGTGATTAATTGATGTACAACCTTATCACAACATATTTGAACCCAAAAGGAACCTTTGGATATTCTAATCTCTTCCATGAGTTGGTTATTTCTAGGCATCATATTAAAAGTCTTCTTAAAGTTAACAAATCAACATAAGAGATGGAAATAATACAAAAAGTAATTAAGTGGTCCACAATTGAATGATAACTTCTGAACTATCTTGATCTTTATCCCTTTTCAATGACTTTTTAACCATAAGTTGATTTTTTTTCTAGAATTATTCCATATAACTTGACTACAAGAGGACCAATCATAATGGCTCTATAAAGAGTTAGTTTTGTTAATATTAAAATACAATACAAAGAATATATAAAGAGATAAAAATATATAAATATGAGAGGTTGTATTATATCATTGTGCTTAGAAATTACATACAAGGGTACAACTTGAGTGGGCCTAATGGTTAAGAACATGTGTTTCCTCCTTAGAGGTCACAAGTTCAAATCTAGAGGGGGTAGGGTATGTACACCTCCATAGACTTTAGTAGTCAAATAGATGTGCAGAGAGGGTCCCTTTTCCGACAAACAAGGGGGTCTCATACACCAATTTGATATATATATATATATATATATATATATATATATATATATAACAACTCACCTAATCTATTTAATATTACACTAGCTTAAATTTCACATGACTTATTTCTCACTTTATTACTTTACATCACATCATTATTCTGAGATACATCATGTTTATTATTGTCCTTAGATAAATTAAACATTACAATTTCTAACATCCCATTTTAATGGTTATTTTATTTTCCATTACTCATAACATGTCCTAGAGTTTCTCAAACCTATCTTTGTTCAGTGCCTCAATGAATATTCTTGCTACTTCATCTCAGGACTAACAATAAATTGATTCTCTCTCTTCATTATGTTTTTATTTCTAATGTAATGATGATTAATTTCTACATGTTTTATTTTCATGGTAGATTGGATTTTATTTCATCTTGGTTGTAATTTAATTATCATATAAAGTTTTTGGCTACATTTATTGAATCTCCAAATAACATAATATCCTACATAACCATATTTTCTAATTTTCATTCTACTTCAATTGTTGAAAGAGAAACTCAAGATTGTTTTTTACTTGTCCGTGAAATCGCTTCACTACCGAGAGTAAAATAATAACTTCTTGTAGAAATTCTCTTGTTCATATCACCTACCATGTTTTCATTTGAAAAAACATTCAACTTGAAATTATCTTTATTCTCAAGTACAATACCAAATTGTGAGGTACCTTTGATATACATAAGAACTTGTTTTTAGGTACATTCCAATGCAATTGCCTAGAATAGCTTAAAAATCTTGACAACATACAAAATGTAAAAGTTATGTTTTGTCCGGCTATTGTAAACAATTATATTAATCCTCCTACAAGTTGATGATATAACAATTCATTAACCACCTCTGATTTATCATCTTTCAAAGGTTTTAAGTTTACATCCATTATTTTTTTTTCTAGTATTTCAATCTTCCATTCTTAACTTGTTTAAGAATTTTGAACCCTACTTTGCTAGTGGGATGAAAATCCTATTTTGTTAACACTTAACTTCAAGTCCTAAACAATAATTTAGGAACCCTAATTTCAATTATGTCAAATATTATTTGCATTTTTTTCCATTCTTTAATCAATTTGGAAGAGTTACTTGTAATCATTAAATCGTCAACATATACCATAATAATAAGTTATTCTCCCCTTTATTTGATATATAAGTTACAATTATAATTGTTTCTCTTGAAACCACTTGATCTGTATTGATCACTATTTTTATACCAACTTTGGGGAACTTGCTTTAATCCATATAAGGCCTTTACCAACTTACAAACAACGTTTTCTTCTATTTCACACAAATCCTTCATGTTGCTCCATATACATTTCTTACAAATCCCCATTAAAGAATGCACTTTTGACGTTTATCTGGTGTACCTACAATATATATATATATATATATATATATATATATATATATATATATATATATATATATATATATATATATTGTGTGTGTGTGTGTGTGTGTGTGAGAGAGAGAGAGAGAGAGAGAGAGAGAGAGAGAGAGAGAGAGAGAGAGAGAGAGGGAGCAAAATTTTCCTCATAATCTATACCTTATCTTTGAGAATATCCTTTTGTAACGAACTTGGCTTTAAATTTGTCAATTAAACAATATGATTTGATTTTAGTTCTATATACCCATTTACAACTTATTGGTTTCTGATTTGCAGGTAATTCAACTAGCTTCCAAGACTAGTTTTTCATTAAGCATTTTTTTCTACTTTCAATCCATCTTTCTATTCTTGTTTGTTGTTTCCTTTATTCAAAGAACCTAGATCATATGAATTCACAATTTCACTCATCAAACCTAGAACCATGACCTTACTCTCCTCTCTTCTTGCTACATCTCATCTGGATTTGCATCTTGAAGTGTCTTCTAGAATCGTTTTGGCATTTTTTGATAACTACTTAATTGACTACCATGTTCTGTTAGGGACCTAACCTACCTAACCCCTCAAGCGGGTAGAACAATATATTTCCATGTAATAAAGGTCAATATTATTAATGCCTAGAAATAAGGAGGAATTAGTCAAATGTAAGAAAACCTAATAGAATCTTCCACTTCTAGAAGGATCTTCCTCTAGATTGTTTTTTTGGATAGATATATTTAGTATAAATAGGAATAGAGGGTATGGGAAGTTTGGTCTTGGATATTATTGTAATAGAGATCTTATTTATTGAAGGTTTCCCCCTTGAAGAGGAAAGTGAACATTTCTCTCAGTAATCAAAGTGCTCTTTCTAGTGTTATTCTGGTATTATTCTAGCATTATTGTGGTATTTTCCTGGTTATATTATTGTTTCTCTGCCATTTCTAGCTAATTATTTATGTTATGCATACTATTTTATATCTGGAATACTACAAGTGGTATCAGAGAATCTTCCTCAGCAGAAAATTGTGGGTTAATTTTTTTTTTCCAGGGTAGAGACATATTCTGGCATCTTAAAGCTACATAGATTTTTCGTTACGCGCATAAACCCACGATTGAGGATTCATACACGTAGGAAATACTAGTGGTACTTAAGCACACATCTATTGGCCACCCTTGTAACTCCTGTTGGCACCCCTTCGAGTGGTAGCACATCAGACATCACCTATATACAGATCAACCTAGATCTCCTGAAGTCCTCCATAGATAAATTGATCGATCGCCTGACTGTTATAGTGCCACTGAGAACAACACTCAAGAAGATACTCTCTAGTACCTAGGTAGTTGGGTAGTACAACTAAGGGCATGATCTAGCCTCCTTAGTTGGTGCCCTGAGATATTGGGCTGAGTACTATTGTTGGACCCCGCACGTATATCAGAGAGCTATAACACAGGGAAAACCCTTATCTGTAGAACCCTTGAATATCCTAATCCTTGGGACAGAAACAAAAACAAAACATACAATATCTATTGCCACGCAATTGTGTCTTCTGCATTTGGGTTGTGAAATTACTACGCATTTCTTCCTGTAAAGCATTTGGGAATTTCGTCACTGCAATATTCTTCAGGTCAGAGTATAAATCCACAGGAGTAAAAAAAAATGAGTATAGTGGTCCCGCAGGAACACTTATTTGGGACCTAGTCCATTGGATTCCCCTTTTCTCCCTAATCCCAACCATACCCTTCATTTTTAATCCTTTTTGTTTCAGTGGACCCGACCCCTTCTCGGTTTCCCTATTTTACCACCTATTCCATTATATTTCCCTTCTCGCATTGATCGTCGTGGTACCTATCACTTATAAGTTCTTTTTTGTGGTCACAACCACCCATTTTCCTTACCTGCACTTCACCTTTCCAAATGGTCACCACTCACAACCAAGAACTACAAGATTCCATCAATCAAGCCCATGCCTCCATTGAACAAATGCCATCTGAGATTGGCTCTACCAATTCCCACATTGAAAAAGTAGAGCACAAATTTGACACCATGGAAGCCAAATTCATAACCCAATTTACCGCCCTCTAGTCTGCTATCAATCAATTGTTGAACTACCCTATGGGTCCTTCCTCATCAGACCAACTCGATGTCGTTGATTCCTCTCACTCTCTACATTTTCAATCCAACTCCTTTCATCATGAAGCTCGTATTCCCCACGTAGAGGTCTATAAATTTGATGGCTCCGATCCTATGGGTTGGGTCACTCAAATGGAGCATTTTTTTTCTTTGCATGGTATTACTGATGAGTTGGCAAAACTTCGCTATGATGTCCTCTATCTAGATCCTGAACGCTGGCAATGGTGGCAAGGGCGTAAGAGTTCATGTCAAGGGTATATTACTCGGACCTAGTTTTTTGCAGAGATCTATGCCTGCTTTGATACTGATACCCATTATCTCGATCGTTTGACCAAGTTGAAATAGTTAGGCACAATGGAAGACTTTATCATTTCTTTTGAGCATTTGGCCTTTCGAATAGAGAGCATGTCAGATGCATTCTTCCATGAATTCTTTATTAATGGCCTCAAGGATGAAATCTGATCCCAAGTTCTCATGGCCTGTCCTCAGACTTGGTTGGAAGATACTACATGTGCTAAAGAGGCCCAATAAGTTGTTTTTTCCCAGAACAAAAAATCGTCTTTTGTTCCTCACCCTCAAATCACTAATCCTAACCTCCCTGTCACTCCCCTCAAGGTCCATAAACTAACTAGGGCTGAAATGGTTGAACGACAACTGAAGGGTCTTTGCTATAATTGTGATGAAAAATATTTTCCGGGGCACAAGTTTAAGGAACAAAAACTTTTTATGGCCATTTCTGAAGATATTCCTGAAGATGATGTGCCAGATCCCCTTGTTGATGAGCCCTCCCTTCCCGATGCTACCCAGGAGCCTACTGACCCACCTGAAGTTGACCCACTTATCTCCTTGCATGCCCTCACTGGCTTCTCTAGCCCACAAACCCTCAAGCTCATTGGATATATTAAGCATAGGAAGGTCATCATCCTTGTTGACAGTGGTAGCACCCAAAATTTTATTCATCGTTGCATTGCCCAGGAAACCAATTGCTATATTTGTGCTGCCAATAATTTTCAAATTATGATAGCCAATGGTGGGTCCATGAAATGTGGTGGGCGTTGTGAAAATGTTCGTCTTCAAATTGGACATTACCTCCTGAAATCTCATATATTTTCCATTGACATGGACAGTTGTGACATTGTGCTAGGTGTTGAATGGTTACACACTTTGGGTCCCATTCTTATGGATTTTAAGGAATTAACCATTCAATTACAACATGAGGGGAAAAGGTATCAATTCCAAGGTCTCATAACTGGTTCTCCTAATATCATTAGTTCCCATCACATGGAAAATCTCCTCAAGAAAGACCACTCTAGTATTATTTCTCAACTCCATTATATTCAAGTCGTTCAGACACCCTCTATGCATCCTGACCTCCTAGCTATCCTTTCCACACCTCAAGCTATTTTTTCCACCCCTTAGGGACTTCCTTCTTCTCGTAGTGTTCATGATCATTCCATTCCCCTTGTTCGTGGCAGTCTTCCTCCCAAGGTTTGCCCTTATCATCATCTCTTTTCCCAAAAGAATGAAATTGAGAAAATAGTGCAGGAATTGCTCCAAGCAGGTGTTATCATCCCTAGTACCAACCCTTATTCTTCCCTTGTGGTCATGGTACTTAAGAAAGAAGATACTTGGTGCATGTGTCCTGACTTTTGTTCCCCCAATAAACTCACCGTCAAGGACAAGTTTCCCATTCCTATCATTGATGATCTCTTGGATGATTTGAGTGGTGCTCGGTACTTCACTAAACTTGATTTGCATTTTGGTTACCACCAGATACATATGCAAGAAGATGAAATACCCAAGACTTCCTTTCCCACTCATGAGGGTCACTATGAGTTTTTGGCCATGCCCTTTGGCTTGTGTAATGCCCCCTCCACCTTCCAAAGCCTCATAAATCATGTCTTCTTTCCTTTTCTCCATCATTTTGTCTTAGTTTTCTTTGATGATATTCTCATCTATAACAAAACTTGGCAATCCCATCTTTCCCATGTGGATCAAATTATCCATCTACTTTGTTAGCACCAAATTTTCCTCAAACACTCTAAATGTGACTTTGGCGCCTCATAAGTAGAGCAATTGGGTCTTATTGTTGGCCAGGATGGTGTACGGGTGTATCCTAAAAAGATTGAAGAAATGCAGGATTGGCCTTGCCCTAAGACTATCAAAAACTTGCGTGGTTTTTTGTGTTTAACAGGATATTATCACAAGTTTTTTCAGAATTATGGGAATATTGCGGCCCCTCTCACTGCTCTCCTTAAAAATAATTATTTCACTTGAACTCTCATAGCGGATAAGACTTTTCAATCTTTAAAGGTGGCTATGTGTACGACTCTGGTCTTGGCCCTTCCTGATTTCACAAAGACCTTTGTCCTGGAATGTGATGCCTCAGGCAGAGGAATTGGAGCCATCCTTATGCAAGAAGGAATACCTTTGGCCTTTACCAACAAACAATTGTTAGAACACCATTTGGGCCAATTAATCTATGAAAAGGAAATGTTGGCTATTCTGCATGCAGTAGATCTCTGGTGCCCTTATCTCCTGGGGTAACTCTTCCAAATTAAGAAATATCATCAAAGCCTCAAGTATTTTCTGGAGCAATGACCTTCCTCCCTAAAGCAACAAAAATGGGTAACTAAGATCTTTGGTTATGGTTATGAGATTATTTACAAGAAAGGTAAAGATAATGTGGTTGTTGATGCTCTTTCTTAGAAATATGAAGATGAAGGGTCCCATTTCTCCCTCTCCTTCATTGTACCATATTGGCTCCAAGATGTGTGCCAAGAATGGCTACATGATCCTAAAATCTCGCATATGATCCAAAATTTGCAAGCCAACTCGCCAGTTTCCCTAGGGTACTCTTGGTACAATCACGAGCTTCGCTACAAAGGCCGTTTGTATTTAAGTAAACAATCACAACTTAAATCCACGGTGCTTTCTGAGCTTCATGCTACTCCCACAGTTGGGCATTCAGGGTTTACCAAAACCTATGATTGGGTCAAACGTTCTTTTTTCTGGGATGGTATGAAAAAGGACGTTCACACTTTTGTAGAAAAATGTGATGTTTGTCAACGCAACAAACATGAAACCATCAAACCTCCTGGCATAATCCAACCGCTTCTGATTCCACCTACTATTTGGAGGGACATCTCTATGGATTTTATTGTGGGATTACCTTAATCAGGAAATAAGTCAGTCATCATGGTGGTCATGGATCATCTGTCCAAGTATGCTCATTTATGTTTTCTTCAACACCCATTTACCGCATCCATTGTGGCTCAACTTTTCATGGATAATATCTTCAAGATTCATGTCATGCCTTATTCTATTGTTTCTTATCGAGATCCTACTTCCACCATCACTTTTTGGCAAGAAATGTTCAGACTATAGGGCACCCAATTGCATCTCAGAATCACCTATCATCCCCAGACTGATGGTCAAACTGAAGTCGTCGAAAATTGTTTGGAGACTTATTTGAGGTGTTTTGCCTCTGAAAGGAAAAATCAATGGGCTCAATGGTTACCATTATTTGAATGGTGGTACAAAAATTCTTACCATACAACTACTCACATGACTCCTTTTGAAGCAGTCTATGGCCAAAATCCACCTTTCATTCTCTCCTACATGCCAGGTGTATCAAAGGTCCATGAAGTTGACCAAACACTTATAGTTCATGAGGCTATTTTCCGTACCCTCAAAGAGAATTTGTTCATGGATCAAAATTGCATGAAGCAACACGTCGATCAAGGTCGGTCAGAACGTCAATTTGTTGAAGGAGACAAGGTATTTCTTTGATTGCAACCTTATAATAAAACTTCACTCAAGGTCGAACATTGTCAAAAACTGGCGCCCAAATTTTATGGTCCTTATACAATTATAAATCGCGTTAGACATGTGTCCTATTAGTTATCTTTGCCCAGTCATTCTAAGCTCCATCTTGTTTTTCATGTCTCCTACTTAAAGAAGGTGTTTGGAACTAAGTGCCAAACTCAAACCAACATTCCCGAGTTGGATGAAGAAGGATCCATCTAGTTGCAACCACAAGTAGTTTTGGACCAACAAGAGCGTCATCTTCGTCAGTGTACCATCAAGGAAATGTTAGTCCAGTGGAAAGATACAACTCCAATAGATGCCACCTGGGAGTCCGCTAACATTCTGCAACAATTTCCTCATCTGAAGCCTTGAGTACAAGGTTGATTTTAAGGGGGAGGGCATGTTAGGGACCTAACCTATGTAACCCCTCAAGTGGGTAGAATACTATATTTCCATGTAATAAAGGTCAATATTAATAAGGCCTAGCAATAAGGAGGAATAAGTCAAATGTAAGAAGACCTAATAGAAGCTTCTGCTTCTAGAAGGATCTTCCTCTAGATTGTTCTTTTGGAT
>ML786411.1:429503-445820 GCA_009831015.1 Picea engelmannii | reverse complement strand
TTTACTCTTAGTTTTGTCTCCTACCATAGAGTGCCTTTATTTTTATAGAGTGATGGAAGGAGATGACTAGGCCTCCATAATTGATCCATAATTCTAAGTGACTTGGAGTTCTTGAGTGGGATGAGTTGGCATCTCATCTATTCTTGATTTCTTGAATGTATCGAATATCCTCGACTACAATCACCAAAGATTTTTCTTGAGTGTATTGAAATTATGTCGTATTGGGGTGTCGCGGGTTGAACATTGGCGTCTACTAATTCGTCACAGGTCGCTAATTATGTGAAGCATGAAGCCCCTAAAAAAGGCTTAATTCTAGGCAAAATGGTTGTGTCTCTTTATCACATCTTCCTCTGAGTTTCAGGGTGACAAATATAGTTGTAACACTGGGGAAGTTTTTTAATAATTCCTCAGTGAAGTGGCAATGGAAAAAAAGATGGTTTATTGATTCTTCATGCTCATCATAGAGTGGGCATCTAATAGAATATTATGTCCTTGCCACACCTTTTTTTGCAGTGTATCGTAGGTGAGCACTACTCCTTTGAGTGACATCCATGTAATGTTTTTTTTCTTTGGGAGGTGATGGAACTTTACATGATGTAGTTGACCGATATTGATAAGGTGTTGGGATGTGGAGGTTGGTGTTGTAAGGAATAACCTAGTTTGAAATTAAATATTACCAAGGTGGGATTTTACCCACATATTATACTGTCATCCTCCCTTTCTCAATGTTATTATTCATGCCAAAATGAGTTGACCAATGAAGTCTTTCCATTGCATGTGTGTGTCATCCTCCCTTTCTCAATGTTATTATTCATGCCAAAATGAGTTGACCAATGAAGTCTTTCCATTGCATTTGTGTGATGCCCATCAATGTAATATCTTGAGAGGTAATGAACCGTTGTTGATTCTTAATTGAGGATATTATTGAAACTTTCTTTAATGTAGTAATATGCTTGTTTCTAAGTGCATTAACCTTCATTTGAAAGGGAATTTGGTTGGAGGAGTATTTTCCGACCCACTTATTTTTTCCCATTTTAACCTTTGATCCATCCTAATCCTACCAACATGGATGGATAATGATGATATGTGTTGCAACTTTGATGTATTTCTAGAAACTGTAGCCTCCCTAATGGGATTTATTGGGGTTTCAAATATAATATTCAAGGCTTGTCAGTGAAATATATTTGTTAAAGAGTACCTCTTGCCAAATATCTTTATTAATGATGAGATTCCAAGCCCCCTTTATAATTAAGGTTGTATAGAATTCAAGCCACTATGTTTAATGCCCCACCCATAATCTTTAGGATGAGAAAGGGATTCCTAGGATACCAAGGGTAATCCCCCATGTTTCTCTTCCAAATATAAGAGAAATAGATATGCCTTAATTTCGTTAGGACATACTTTGGTGAGTAGGCCAAAGATAACTAGTAAACATGGACATCATAGAGTACACTCTTGATCAATACATTTATGACAACCAGTAGGACCCATCTATGTGTCTAATGAAATATTTTCACTTCCAACAGTTGTTTAGAAGCCAATTATAGACCTATATCATGTAGTTATTAATTGGTTTCAAATGGAATCTAAGACAAGTCAAATTTATATCAAATCATTGTAAGGATAAAAGAAGAATCTTGTGGATTATATTCAAGTGAAATTGAGGGACTAGATTGAAGTGAATGAAATATTTTGTCATGTTAATTTCCATGCCAGTGGCTAGGTAGAAGAGACTGAGGATTATGGCATAGAATTTTTCTTCATAGGTAGGGCCATTCCAAAATAGGAGAGGGTAATAAAAAAACATAAGACATGGGTGATATAGACCATTTATGGTACCTTGATGCTCAAAATATACCCCGACCTACATTTGTCCTAAATTAGTCTGTTATGGCCTTCAAGTATTAAGAAGAAAAAGAATGGGGAGAGAGGGAATCTGTGTCAGAGGCCTTGGGTGGATGAGAAGAAATGAGATATCAATAAATATATTGACTAAAAGAGAAAAGGAGCTTGATTTTAAGCAATTTTTGATCCATGTGGTGAAGAGATAAGATAATCCTACTTTGATGAATATCAATATCATGTAAAGCCAAATTTTTCTATAAAAATCTATGAATAATTCAATTTTTGCTATAAAATTCCTCTTAAAACTAACTTTAATAGTATGGCGTACCTCCTAGAATGTGCCAATGGAATGTTGTATATCCATCCCATGGAAGAATCCTATTTACTCTTTAGAAATTATTTTTGATGGTGTGATTTTAAGATGAGTAACAATGATACAAGAGATTAGTTTATAGATTCAATTACAAACAGATATGGGGAAAACTAGTAAAAAAGAGAGAGGTTATTTACCTTGGGATTGGTAGTGAGAAACGTTGTGTTGAAAGTGAAAAGAACTCTCCTTTTCGCCCTAGATTCCTTGATAAATTAGAGAATATATCTACAAGGAGAACACCTTCGAGTGGAGGTTTTTACGGAACCTCCCCAAGAAATTTATCCCTTCTATGTTTATAGTGGAGGTTGTTAGTGAAGGCAGGAAGCCGAAGGTTTTTCCGAAGGTTTTTTTACCGATGCACCTGTAAGGTACATAAACATCGGTGCACACATAAAAAATAATTCTCATGTGCTTAAATTTTCAAAATCACAATCATAAGTTATAATAAAATAATAAGCACCAGTCAAAGTGCACTAGCATCTTTGTATCTTATGACATGTTGCATATCATTGTTGTGAGGCGCAACATGGTAGGGTAAATAAAAAAAATTACCAAACTAATTTTCATTGTTACACTTCATATCGTGCTTCCAAAATCTCAAGCAAGCATCGGTTCCCTCTCTCCTTCCAAAGACGCCATGTTTCTGGTGCTTTACATAGAGTTGTAGAGCTCCACTAGTAGATTCCACACATTTCGAAATTTTGGAAATTACCACGAATTTTAATTTTCTCTCAAAAGTGGAACCATGCTTCCTCAAGACATAAGAGGCTAGGTAAATTGTTTATTACCTTCTTATTTTCATTTTCATCTAACTAAAATTTTAATTTAGCTTGAAATTTGGCCATTTATTCAATTTTTTTTTCCCCAATTCTATGTGGTGTGCCTAAACACTTCGGCTTGCCCCAGAGTAGTGTGTCCTATGAAAAATTAAAAGAAAGCACCTCCACCAGTGAATCTAATATAAAAATATGCACCAGTGTCATTTAAGGAAGAGAACCACGTTAAATTTAAAAAACAAAGAAGTGCTTTTTTTTTATGCCCCTCAACCAGTGCATTGTTTTTGACGCCCCACACCCGGTGCATCACAAAAGGACAACGCTCACTAAACAACATGTAAATTCTCTTGGAAAACTGTAGAATTGGTGAAATCTATTTAATTAAGCACACCTCTACGTTTGCAACTTATAAAATTTAATGTAGCGGTGCAACCATTTTAACCAAATGCATCGGTGTTGTTAACAAACCCACATTGGGATAGAAATTGATCAACTTGACATAGTGCGGTGTCTCGTTGGATGCCTCATTTCTATGGATCTATTATCTAGAATGCATTTCTAAACAAAACATCGATGCTCTAATAACACAATAGCAATGGTGTGCTCATAGTAACACATCACAATGCATAAATTGCAATAAAACAATTTAACCTAGCGGTGCCCATAGGTCCAAAAAATGCAATGATATTACATCATTGAGTCGAATATTTCACAATCTATGAGCACAATGTGTCTTACAGTAAACGCCACTAAAACACATGGTGGTCCGACAATAAAAGAGGCACACCGGTATATAATCTCTAACAGTACGCACCGATGTTGTTAAACGAAAAACACCACCATAAGTTTTAAAACATAAACATTGTGGTGCATCTTTTGTGATTCCCCATCATCAATTTGTTATGAAAGAAAACACACCACTAAACAATTTTTGGTTCTATGGTAGAAATAGGGCACCAGTGATTTTAGTTTAACAAAATATATTGGTAAGTTTGTGTGTCATAAACTTTAGTGTAGCAATACATCGTTGTTAACCAAATGCATTAGTTTTGTTAAGGGAACCACACTAGGAAAAGTATTGAATGACTTGGCATGTCAGGGCGTCTCATTGTATGACCATTTACCAATTTTCTACACAACCCAACGCACCACAAAACAAAAGTTTGGTTCTTCAATAACACAGTAGAACTAGTGCATTCATATCAACACATCGCACAACATAATTTGAAATAAAACAATTTAACGTAGTGGTTCCTTTAGGTACAACAAATGCACTAGTGTTGTAAAGAGAATGACATCAAGCTAAATATTTCACAATCTAACAACATGATGCGTCTTATGGGATGCACCGGTAAAATACGTGGTGGTGTGACAAGAAACATGGTGCACCAATGCATGACAGTAACAACATTGCATGAAGGTGTTGTTTGCATGATATAGAGCATCATGTATGGTGTGCAATTATTGTTTTAGATGCACCTATTACTTTCCTACATTTTCTTGCAAACACAAGTAATTTTAGATTTTGCTAAATACAAGTTATTTATAGATGTGTGTGTTTTATAATTTCAATTCATTTTATCTACATATATGTGCCTAAAAATATTTTTATGTGAATCATAAACAACAATGACGAGAGGATGAACATCAACAACAAGTTGAAACGTACACATTTGTACATAAGTGGGAATCTAGAGAGAGGGAGAGGGAATTGTTTGTTCTCCCTATTTCACAGCATGCATGTGCCCTTTTGATGGATGTTGGCCTCCTCAAGTTTTATGAGTAGGGTAAATCCATCAGGGGGACTCTTTGTTGTTTCAACAATTGATCTGTCATTGGGACTCAATTTGGGATAATGGTCAACATGCATTCAGGGTTGGTCCAGATCTATGATATTATCCCACAGAGGAGGATGTTTATGTCATCACTAGGTTGTCTAGGAGGGGGGAGGATTGGCCCCAGTTCATTTCATAGAAATTATGTTAGGTATCTTTGTTTTATTATCTTAGCACCATCACACTCTAGCTGTGATGGGAAGCACATTAGTTTCCCTATTATGTATTATGTATATATTTTAGTGTAGAGGTCTCGATTGATTAGGTGGTTGTATTTTTTTTGAGACAATTGTGTTTATCATTGGATCATTATCAAACCATTTTAAATGGGAGGAGATTATTCCCTTTTGTTTCATAGTGTTGACGGGCGAAATTGACCGTCCTTCAACTGGAAGAGTGGAACCGGTCCGGGGTTGTCTAATAACCCAAGCCGTTTGGGATGAACCACCCTGACGGGTTTAGCGGCTCCGTTAGCCGATCTAAGGTCCTAAGAAAACACAAAAGGAAAACTATTCTAAACTAACTAGTCTAACTAAAACTAACTATTAAACAAACAAAACTAACTAAAATAACTATTAAAACAAACTAACTAATATAACTATTCTATATATACAATCTACTAACTACTACTATACTAACTCTAACTAATTAACTATCTAACTACTAACATAAATAAATCTTATTGACAAAATATACAATATCTACAATTTACAGATTTAGATAAAACCTGAAAAAACTCATTTATATTCTGCCCTAAGACAAAGAAAGATATTTTTGTTGATTTTATAATTTTATGAACAAGAAATAAAACAAAAACTAACTAAACTAAACAACTAATAAACTAATTCTAACTACAAACCTAACTAAACATATATCTAACTAAACTACTAAAAAAAACAAATTAACTAACAAATAAATCACAAACTGACCTGGAGAAACGCTCCAGATTTGTCCTGTGTATGATGATTGTCTTAGGTGATTGGAGGGAGGAAACCCGCACCAAATTATCCAGGAGATTTTCGTAAACGATAGCTGCAATGCTCTTCAAGTTTGATTACAGGACAAACAAGACATAAAAATAACAACAATCTTATGATTTATAAATCTTCACAGTTAGATAAACCTGTATGCAAAGACTTGTACAAATTAATTCAATTGATGAAGAAGAGAAATCTGTCATTCATTAACTGAACAAAGTAATTGCTATATTTTAAATAATGAAAGAGATCAGATTATAGATAAAACATTAATTAATTCATATCATTCTGCAATAGACTATGATAGCTAAAGTAGTCTATAATCAACTGCAAACGACATGCATAAACTCGAAACAAAAGATTGATATATTGAAAAGCGAAAGATGTAGCAAAACATCAACTCCTGTCTCAGTTTGTATTAGAAATCCATAACCCAGTTCTCCCACAAGTGAGGATGATCCTTATTACAAAAAATAATAAGTATTTAAAGACCTTCCACAGGGTAAAACCTCCCTGTGGAAGTTATCAAACTGTTTACATAAAATCTGGGAAGATATCCCAAGTCTGACTAAACTAGGAACCTAAAATAAAACTAAAACACACAAATATCTCCTAAACTGTCCAGCATGCCCAATACAATTCGGATGTACTTGAAAAGGGTTAAAAATGGACAAGTTAGAAGGATATTTCATTGATAAAATGATAAAAAGTCTAATTCTATAGACTAGCTACAGAATCTTGCGATTCTGTAGCTGGTCTAAATCAGACACAGAATCAACATAAAAATCAATTCAAATCTTTTTAAGAATTAAATTCAACTATTTACAAGTAGCTAACAACTAATTGAAAGACAAACGAATCATTCAAATTGAGATTGTTATACTAATTCAAGATCAAAACAAAACTAAAATCAAATGAATACAGAGAAGCGTATGCTCTGTTTCGTTTGTTGCCACAAAATCGGGTGAACAAAATCGTGATGAATAGTAATGAAATCATTTTATATCAAATTGAAATTGATATAATTAAAAACAAATCATAGGCAATTGTTATGCTGCCTCATCAACAAGAAACACGATCGAATCCAAACAATATCATTTTCAAATTGACATAACTGTGTTGACATAACAACGATCCATGCCATGAGCGAATTAAATCAAAACTGGTGCGTAAATATTCACAAACGAAATCATAACAGGATCAATTAGTTGATAACAAGATTCGTAAGAGTTGTCCGATTATTTGTTTTTGCAAATTGGGGCAGACAAAATCATTCACGAAATCATTTCTTGAATTCATTTAAAACAACTATTACCCGAATTTCCTCATACGAATTTGACAGAATGACATAAGTCGATCCGAGTTAACAAACTCATTTGAAAATTAAAATTAACAAAGTTGCAATCAAGTCTATTTTTTGATATGAATACAATTCATAAAATTGATCAAACTAACTGAAGATACACAACAATCCAATCAAACGAATCAAACAGCTGGGGTTTAACATAGTTGTCGTGAATCCACGTCATTCCATGATTCAGGCGTAGATATCATTTGCACAGGTGTAAACGAGAATATTGTTTTCATGAAAAAAACAGAGTCATTCATTCCAAATCGAAATCAAACAGAATTGTATTCCTGATTTAAGAGATCGCATGACATCAATTCAAACTCACGAAGTCGTTCCAAAACCACAACATACAAACTAAATTAGAGCCAATATAATCTAACCATAACGAAATCAAATCGAAGAATGATTGTAATCTAAAATTAGCATGCCAATTTCCAGTTCAGATTAGATACAAACAAACCCAATTGAAATGAAACCATCGATTTCGTTAACTTAACAGACAAACGAATAAAATCCGATGAAAATATATCAGTGGCTAAACTGGGTATGGGCAAATCATGTATCCAAATCGAAAATTTCATTCATTTTTAGCAAAGCAAAAACAATGTACAAGATGAACAACATTATGACAGAGCCACTTCTAATGATAGACAGAGCTATTTGAAAACCAAACTCACGTCATTATATTAATCCTGGTCATACACAAAACTAGAATGATATCAAAATTCATACCTGTATGACGAGTAGACAGCTTGATCATGACATTTTGTTATTGACCACGGCTGTAGCCGATTCAACATTTCGAAAAATGATGGAACCAGTAGTCCTCTGCTTCCTATCAGTTGCTTGAAGTTTATCCCTTTGGCTGGTCAACATTGCAACTTGATTTTCCAATGATTGGATTTTTGATTGAAGCACTAGAATGTCTATATAGTATCGTTCCAACCATAAATCGCATTGGTCACATGATGAATGTCCGAGCTTTGAAAATGAAGGTGAGGGTTTGGTTACATTGTCGAGGTTTTCGTTAGGTAGTTTGATTCCTGGGTAACTGGGATTGTTTCTTAGGCAAGGGGGAAGATTCGAAACGAAATCATAAGGTGGCTCGGAGCACAGGCCCTGTGAGTAAGGGTACTCACTAGCTAGGAAGCGTTCTATGTCAGAGTCCGAATCCTCACTAAGGACTATGGGCTTCTGCTCAACACTAGGTTTAGGCTTATTCCTAGCCATTCTCGAGATAAGCCGAGCATTCTTTTTTCCTTTGCCATCAACAGTAGGGTTACTTCTAACCTTTTTGCTTGCAGGATTTTTTATAGCCTTGGCCTTGTCAGTTATAGCATCGGGTAAGTCAATATGAGGGTCGGTCGTAGGCTTAGGAGAAGGAAGTAGGACATGGAAGGGCACGGGTGGCCCGACCTTGGTTTCATTAACCACATGCTTGTCAATCTGGACAGGGTCTGTATCATCAAAACCATTTCGAGCGATAAAAGCTCGCCAGCTATCACCGTGGAGGTTTAAGTGATAAACAATGATAAGTTTAATTAGTCCATGGTGGAACATGCTACTATCAACCTTCTCCCTTTTAAACCTTTTTGACATTTTGTACAGGCTGCGTTGGAAATAGAAAGGCATATTCAATGGATACCCTATAAAATTCATTAACAAACGTAGGTGGTAGAGAAAAACGAGTCCATATCGACCCTCACAGGTCACGAATTGTTTGACTACTATCAAAAGGTCATGCCATCGTGGTTTAAGCATGGATATGGGCATACCTCTGTCACAGGATGTGACTTTTCGCGAAACGAATAGTAGTGGCCACGACACCTCCTCGACCTTAGAGTTTTTAAACCAATGCTGGCCCGAGGATGGTAACCCTGTAGCAGAACTAATAAACTCCTCGTTGATTTCCAACTGAATGTCACCCACCTTGGCTCTAAAGCCATCAAAAGTCAGGGCGAACTGCTGTGCAACAAATAAATTAAAATCCTCGAATCGCTGTACAAAGGTAAGCCAACCGTTATCCTCCAAGTCTTTCTAGGAATTGTCAAATAGTAGCAAGGCTTGGCTACCGTTCGGCTCGATTCGCACCACCGGTGCCATGGAGCCGAGCACACGGTGAGTCCAGGGTTTGGATCATAGCATACACAGGAGCAGAGTGCACAAAGGGTTACCCAAACTTACAGAGGTGAAACAGGGATAAGGGATAGGCCTTAATGACATCGTGCGAAGGTGGTGGAGTTATTCACTGGCCATGCATAATAGTCATTTCTAATGTACAACCACCGACGCTTATAGCTGTTCAACCCACCATAGTATAGTTCAACAATTATGTCACTTGCCCGACCAATGAAATCACAGGTGAGTGTATAAACCAACGCGCACAATCAAAGTTATGCATAGATTTAAACAACCAACATACAAATCGAAACCAATACCAAATGTTTAACCATGCACCAATGTATTGTAACAACTCATATCAAGAGTTTAACCAATGTGCCAATGGGTCTTTATATAATCAACATGCCAATAGTTTTGAAAACATGAACATAGGTATCATATTAAAAGATATATATGAAGGATTTAACCATAACACCTATGTATTTTCATGAAACCAATGGTCAAGTATATCAAATCAAAGAACATATAAATCCAACACTAATGCATCACAACCTCAATTACTCATGAAACAAAATTAAATAATCAAGCAAAGAATGTGCAATGAGTACATATCAACAGGTTTTGCCAACTGCATAATGATAAGTGAAATGTAAGCGCAATGGGCACATCAACAACAAGGATAACGACAGTTCAAATAATTATTTTAATGCAACTACAAAAGACCAAGTTTTCACGCTTACAGTCGTGAAAACAAAAACAAAGGTAAATGTGCAAATGTCGCAAAAAATAAAAGTGTCGTTTATTTGAAAATTGCGACGAAAAATTGATGTTTGCAAAACATTGGTGTAGGCAGCTTATTAGACAATGAAAAAATGTGAATTGGCTGCCAACACATAGTTATTTACATTATTTTTTGAGAGGGTTAATGCCACTCGACCAAGAGTACCCCACTTTCCTACTAGGCCTATGTTTGATGTGTGTATGCTCATGTGGAGGCATTTTTTCCCAAGAAGGGTTAGTTGGATTATCAAGGACCTTTTGTTTGTTTGTTTGGATTATCTCCCCTTCCCTTTTGTCCTCATCTTGTTGGTCATCCCAAATCACTACCCCTAGCGTGTCATCAATTTACTTGATGTACTCATTGACACAATAGAACGACTCATATACTATTTACCCCTCTTTCATAGATCCCTCTGGTTTTTTCCTTTGTTGAACAAACCCCTTAAATTTTTTCATGTACATCTCCAAGAAGAACATACAATGACATGAGAGCATCCTGGCTAATTTAACCTCATCAAGTAGGTGAATTAGAAGATGGACTTGCAAGTCCATAAAACTCGTGGGAAATTCCTTCTCAAACATACAAACAATCTCAACTATCTCTCAATTCCACTAAGAATGTGAGCCATATGAATATTCTTTTATGTGATCCAATGTACAAATGCAGATAATTTTGATATGGCATGCCACAGGTCCTGGGGGAAGTCACGGTTCACACAACCACACCTGAGAAAAGAATAATG
This sequence comes from Picea engelmannii, assembly GCA_009831015.1. NCBI lineage: Eukaryota > Viridiplantae > Streptophyta > Pinopsida > Pinales > Pinaceae > Picea > Picea engelmannii. The sequence goes on along the minus strand of ML786411.1, from coordinate 435,019 downwards.
ACAATACATAATATACACACACATAATTAATTTCCATAAAATTGTGAGTGTATAGCATATTTTTACCGAAAGTATAGAAGAAGAATCATGTATTTGACATACATACCCCTAGAAGGTTCACATGGTCATGTGATTTCAACCCGAATAAATTCCCTTATATAGTGAAGCAATGTCATAGAGTCGACCCATATAAAGAAGGTGCCTTGACACCCAATATAACATCATTTTCCATAGAAATATAATCTTTCTTCAAAATACATGGGACATCACCTTCTTTAAAATACCAAGAGGGACCAACCTCTCCTCTAGTTTCTTTTCTTGGCCAATGTCTCTTTTTAGTATTTGAAGCAATAAGATCTCTCCTAACAACCAATATGTCACTTTTATTTGATAATATGTACCTCTATAAAGAAGATGGAGCACTTTTTAATATATGCATCGAATCTAGTAAGTGGCCAATATTAAGATGCTCCCAATATGGAAGCTCATAAAATATAGATTCACATTTCATCCCAATGGGGATTTTCTCAACATAGGTGTCAAAAAATCCATGATCATCGAGCACATGTTCCCCATTTAATCAAACAAGTTTGTCATTTCTTTCTCCTTCTCTGCATCATATTCCCTAATCCAATATATCGTTGTCATTATTTTAGGTCTTCGAGTTCTCTGTGTTTTAACGTTGAAAGCATATGCATCTCTTCTATAAGGGTGGTCTTCTAGGAGGAATACCCTCGGGCATTCATACACTGACTTTCGTAGGTGGTTGTACAACCTAGACTTTATAGAAGGTCCACAACATTTACATCCATGATACCCTTTTGTTACAAGACCTGTGATGTCATTATATACAAAGATCGTTAGTGTAAAAAATATAGTTGCACCAAATTAAGTATGCCAAATAACATTACAAATATAAAAAAATCAATTAAGATGCTTACCAGAGATAACTCCTAGTCCTAGATAATCATGCGTGGTGTACGCACATATACCATACAACATAAAATATCTCTCCATTGGGATGAATATTGATACATCATATACATGTATCCCTTCCCTTAAGTATTTAAATTCATCAATCAATGGTTGGGGGTATACATTCATTATCTTCACTTGTTTTCTACCTAAGACTATAAGAGACAACATAAGATGTTCGTTCTTCATGGACAACGATGGGGGGATACTGTTATTTATCACTACCACTTCTAGCCAAACAAAATATTTGGTGTTTTGGAGGGAATATGGGTTAACTACATCTATGAATATGATCAATTGTAGGCTCTGTACTTAATCCTTGAATTTATATGGCCATGTATCTTCTATATGCTTCATGGCTATTGAATTTGTTGGGATTCATATAAATCCTGGATCACTTCTACATGGGACATGCCACCCATGCAACATGACTAATTGTTTGCAACAAAAGATCCTTTGAATCCTTGGAATTATAGGCATGTGCCTCGATATATTATGAGGAGGGCCATGTGCCTTACCCCTGTTTTTTTATTTATGGTACCTATCATGCCCACATTCGGGACATATCTCTTTGTCCACATATTTTTTTCTATATAGAATACAATCATTCGGACATGTGTGGTATGATATGTACTCAACACCCAACATTTTCAACATTTTCTTTGCCTCTACACAACGGTCGGGCAAGATATTGTCACTCAAAAGTACCTTATCTTGGAGTAACCTTCAATTAGTGGGAAATAGAAATATACACTATCATTAAGCATAAATAAAATCAACCATTTTATTCCTTCATTGTGTGATAAGATTCCTTAAAAAATTAGGGCACTCAATGGTTAGTTGCCTCAAAAATGTCGAGAAACACACGTCTAGCATACCATACATTGCTTTCAAGTTGTATAGTAACATTGTTGTCCCTAGTTGGGTATACCTGGACCCATGTTGACCAAAGAGAGGGGTGGTGGAAGAATATTTCAGGATTTTTAAGAAGGTATCTATGAAATCAACATCATACCCTAGTTCATTTTGTTGGAATGCATGTAACAACATTCCCTCCATGGGTTGGTATCTTGTAAGAAGTCATCCATACCAATCTCTATATCATTTCCTTCATCCCCAACATGTGAAGAAATAGTTTTATTGTAGAGGTTTTGAATTGGTGACTCAAGACGTAGTGGGAAATGAATAGGTGGTTGATTCAACCATTCTTGGTATGCTTCCTCTCTGAGCTATGCTCATTTAGAATCAAGATCATAATGTGACATTGTAGTGGGGTGCAATGGTAGATGGTAGATAGGATAATTGTTGTCAAAATATTGATTGTAAAAATATTGGACATTGCATTGATAATATTAGTAACATAGTGCATTTAATATGTTCAAACATTATACCAAACATTTATTAGAAGCGTGGATTTTTTTTTCCAATAATAAACATGGAATCAACCACTTTATAAAACAAATTTTGAATTAAGAAATACATTTACATTAGTTCCATTGAAAATCCAAAAATATAATTACTCCATCACCATTTTCTTACGCCCCAATGGGTGTCTACATAAAATAGATCCAATTCACGTTGTAATACTATTTACCTAAGCTAGTTGTTGGAAGATGGTATGTTAAGATTGGTAGGGTAAATCGGTTGTCCATTTTCATCAATCACCTGCTTGCAATATCTTTCTCCTGATAAGAGCTTGCGTAATTTTGAGAGGATTGAAATATCTTGTGCATCTGAACTCGATACTAAATCTTGATCTTGCAAGATTCAATGAGCAATTATTCAATTACACCTGCAAACATAACATAAATTCAATTAGATAAATTAATTATAAATAAAATCTAGACTTACTACAATCGACGGGAGAGGAATTAAAGAACTTGCAATGATATGGAATGAGTTGGAATATGAAGAACTGGCCATTTGATATTTTGATTTTTTTTCCTACATTTGAGACAAAACCATCATCTTGGGAAGCATATAACAATATAATTTCAAATAGAATTTAGAATGAATTTTAAAAGTTCACGATGCACCTAATTATACTATGCTTCCTTGATGCGTATCCATACAATAACTACACGAGTTTGACAATTTATGATAATCACTGAAGAGTGGCCTCAGTTATGGCCTTTGCAAATTCTAAATGCAGAGGTTTGCATTTGTATTTTTTAATAAATTGTTTGTCGTTGCATTATTACTTACAAAATGCACTGGTGCTAGTGAACTGACTAAAAAAGTTACAAACAAATAATGCATTCATTTGTATACAATTGTTTACATTTGAATTTTATTTATCGATGTGCTTTTTGTTTAAACCGCACTGATGCGTTTATTAGTAATAGACCGAAATATACAATGAAAAAATGGGCATAAGTTTATGTTTTTCTAGATGTATGTGTTTATAAATGAAAACCCTATTTCTTTCATTCTTTTGCCAAAATTTAGAGGGGATATTTATGCAAGAGAGATTTACCAACAAAGTCTTTGGAGTGGGTGGATGTTTTTTATGAGCCAAATTTGAAAGGGATCATCGTAGGTCACATATGAATCTGCAAAGGAGAAAGTCCAAGTATATGATTGCATTCTATTAATCATATTAATCTTTCCTCCATTTGATTCAACCAATTTTCAGTTCATTCCCAAAAAAATAAAGGGGTTTCATAGTTACTTTCAATGTTGTTTCTCTTGCTTTCCATCTCTATATTTCACAATGATTTTTTTAAGAAATATATTTTTATAGGGTTTGTTTACTTATGTATGGGGCATTTGGTATCCGTTGCAATGGGAACATTGATTGCATTGGATCCCAAACCATTTTTTCATTGTCGGGTTGCTTTTTCAAAAACTCCTTAGCAGTTCGCAGTGTGCATCGTACCAGTATAGAGCACCAATGCCCATATTCATGTTAAACACACCATTGAATTTGAAATAAAAATAACATTTTTTGAAAAACACCTTCGCTGTCAGCGGTGTGCATTTTACAGATAGAGAGCACCAATGCGTATTATCAGATAAAAGACACTGCTTAACTTAAAATGGAAGTAATGTTGTTTTTTATATGGAAACTGTCATGTTTTAAATTTGTTCATGGGTCGACAGTCGATAATGCATAATTAACAATACTTATTCATCAATGTGTTTATTAATTTATAAAGAACTGTGTGAATACAACAATTTGTAGAACATTTTCGATTTTGCAAGTGCATTTCTATCATACAACAATGCATATACATTATGTAACACATCGATGCATATACATATGTTTAACGCACATGTGCGTACGTATTTAATATATGCATCGATGCATTCTTATTTACTATACACACCAATATCTTTTGTTGTAAAAAACATAATTTTTATATCTAATTATTCACGGCTTTCCTTTTTTCAGAGATATTATGAACATTCCAAGGGATAAATGAGGGGAAAACCAATACATCTCCACGGGGATGTCCAAAACAATGTACGAGGAGATGGTAAAATAAATGAACACAATTGCATCGTGGGAGGAGCCATCTCAACAACAATGCACATCAAATGTATGTAATCACTTGTTTATTCTTTTATGTACATATAATTTAATTATCACACAAAACACTAATTTTCAATTGTTTTGTTATAGACAAGAGAAAAAAATGGAACCCATTCAACACATAAGACAGAACGACGAAGAAGAAAAGGGTTGATCACAAAGTTTGTGACTACTTACATTTTTGGCCTTGCTTAATATTTTGTATTGGTTGTGATCTTCATATTTAAATAATTAATTTACACTCGTCCATGGATGTCTTCTAATAGATGCTAACATACAAATAAGAGCCAACCGAAGAATTGATCGACATTGTGTTAAGTATGGGTTGTGAGTATATGTTCAAGTATCAAAGTTTAATTGAAAAATTTGTAAGTAGCTATGCTATTTAACATTCCTCATTTTATAATTAATGGAACAAAAATAAAGATTTATATTAATTATATCGACTGTGTTTTGTCATGGCATATTAAACATACAAGAAATAAAGAATGGAGTGCAGCCAACATAAGAGATTTTGAGAGACGACATGCAACATGGCTTCGGAAGAATGTGTATTGTTTATGAAACACTCGTTTCTATGTTATGTTATATATATATATATATATATATATATATATACTTATTACATTTTATTTCTATGTTTTTAGATGGAATGTGAAGAGGCTTATGGACATAAAAAAAAAACAATCAAGAAAACCTTAAGTTAAATAACCAAAGTACAATATTTCCTATACGTGGTGAACAAATGAGACATGCACACATCTCGAGTGATGAATGAATGTCAATCAATATAATTGACGGTTACTTCAATTTGTATGTTTTGGAATATTTGTCTATGAAAATCATGGATTGTTTTTTTAATGTACTTGACATATTGTCCCAATTACATGAGAACATGTTAACAATAAGTGTACCAATTACACATGTGTTGTATATTGATTATTGTGGACCTTTAGGTTGTCACGTTTTGTATGACCATGGGTTTCTTATTCATATATAATAAACC